>JAXGGA010004353.1:0-89400 GCA_038373865.1 Uloborus plumipes
TCTTGGGGCGACCCATTTATTTCCTCCCTTCAAAATTGAATATTGGTGCTGGGGGAGGGGATGAAATGAACCATAAGTTTAAATTCAGATATTGAATGGAAGTACACTTTGTGAAGTTCGGATTGAAAACGAAACACTTCGTCTGAAAAACAATATATACCTAGGGGGAAAATAATCCTCAAATCAATCCCCAGGTGAGACGTCATATTAGTATAGCGTTAATGGTATATTTGGGTGGAGGAAGGGTTGTACTTTGCCTTGTGAAAGGAAGCCCATTTACCAACTTTAAATAAGTTTACTGTTCATTGTGTCTCAAAGAAGCTTTTTTTTTTAGCATTTTAAACAGTTTGGGGGAAAAAATGGTTGGGTCAGGAAGGAAGGGAGGGGGAGCTGACCAATCTACAAGTTAATGCTAGCTCATTTACCTAGAGTAAAAATAATAGTCAATTCAATCCCCAGGTTAGACGTCATAATAGTACAGCGTTAATGGTATATTTGGGTGGAGGAGGGGGATACTTCGTCTAGTTATAAGGAAACTCATTTACCAACTTTAAATAAGTTTACTATTCATTTTGTATCAAAGAGTTTTTTTTTAAAAAACATTTTGAACAGTTTTGAGTTAAAAAAGAGTGGTTGTGGGGGGAGGAAGGGGTAGGGTGTGAACCTGACAAATCTATAAGCTCATGCTAGCTGACTTTAAACATATTCATGTTTGTTTACTACTTTTTAGACCATCACTAGCAAGAGAACTTAGTATTTAAATAAATAGAATCTAAAAAATATCATTTTTTTCCTCTACAGTTTTATTAAAAAATTCAAAAAAATATGATCCCATTGAGATCCCAATCTAAAAATTTGTACAAACATAGATAAAATACACAAAAATTTTTGAGAATTTTTTCAAAAAAATTCATTATGTGTTTCGAGAAATTTAAATTTGAAATTTAAATTTCATTTTTTGAAAAAGAAAATTTTACCAAATTAGTCATGTTGCATATCAGATTAAGCGGCAACTAACGTACTTTAAAATTCCATTTAACAAATCGTTCTATCTATATTTGGTGCCGAGTTGTGGTCCCTTTTATGTTCCCTTATCCATGGAAAAACGAGGGTTTTTCCAAAGTTCAAAGTCTCATAAATGAAAAAATAATAGAGATAAAAATCCAAAAATTGAGATTTTTGATTACCTCAAGGTGTACAATTGATGAGCCAAATTTGAAAGAAATACAAAAATGTAAGGTAAAAAACGTTGGATCACTTGACATGGAATGACCCGGATTCAAAATTTTATCAAAATGTACTTGCCTGAAAACTTTGATATTGAAATAGGAAAGAAAAATAAACACACACAGTTATTAAGCAATTTATTTTGCTTGTTGATTTTTATAAATCCTAAACACGTTACATACAAAGCACAGTTCGAAAGATTTAAAAAAAAAAAAAAAAGCCTCGCAACAAATTATCTTCTATGTAGAACTTCAAGTTCTACGAAAGAGAAGTTTGCATTCTTGACACTGCATCCATACACTATTTTCTGTTCGATTCTCCAATTTTGGGAAATATGAAACTTTTCTCTCTATATATACTGTGAATCGTTGCGAATCCTTTGAACTTCATTTTAATCAATTCAACGCTGACAAGTTCCTAGAAAGGAAAGAGTATTTTTTTATATTGTAATATTTAGAAGTAACTTAATATAATTGGATAAAGCATAGAATGTTATTCTCTCTCCTGATTTTCTAGTAAACACTTCGTCAATGTTAAAAAGTTATATTCCCGGGTAAGCGAAAAAAGTGATGTAAAATTAATGATGAGTAGTTTAAAGAATATTAGCGAAGCATAAAATAGGTCACTGGTAAATAGGTGGCAGAAACTGGCTCAACAGTCATCAACATTTTGAAAAACGTTGTTAACTGTTTAGAGAAAATGACCCGTGTGTTTAGTTTGTCTTAAACTAAAAAATGCTTTCATAACATTTTAGTATTCATATGATAAACTAACTGCATGCAAATAAATCAATATTTTCCATTTTAGCCTACTTTTCGGGTAAAAAAATAAAATGAAAAATTAATAGAGAGGAGAGAAATTGTGACAGTGACAAAAAAGTGAAATTTTTTTATTTAACATAATATTGGTATTTCGATACTATTTGTGTAAAATTGGGTGCTTTTCTAAAGTTTTACCTAAAATTGATTTTACTTTTGTTTTATTATTTTTTTTTTTAATTTATTCAAATACACTAAATTATATGTAAAGGAAATTTATGTTATGATTCAGTTTTACAAATTGTTTCTCCTTTTATGAAAAAAAAAACAGCATTTGTATCAAAAATGCTTCTATAGTGAAACGCATTAATTAGCTAGAACTGATTGAAGTTTAACGTCTAAAAGTTTTAAAATAATGAATTTGGCATTTTTTTACACTAACAGTTTTTTTTCAGTCAAAAAAAAAAAAAAAAATTTAACTGTTAAACAAATACACTGGCGGAAAAAAAATCCCAACACCAAGAAAAAATTTCTGTAGAGCAATGAAATTTGGGTAATGCAACTGTCTAGTTAACATGTTTAATTGATTAAATGTACAAGATCACTGGCTAATTTAAGCTCGAGAAAATGCTGTGCAAATGTGAAATTATGTTAATTTAGTGGAGGGTGTAACCTCCAGAATTTTGAAGGCAAGCTTGCAATCGTGCATGCATTATGTCATACAGGTGCCGAATGTCACTTTGTGGTATGAAGTTCCATGCTTGTTGCACTTGTTGTGTCAATACTAGGACCGTCATTGCTGACTGTGGATGATGCTCCAGGTGCCGTCACATGATATCCCATACGTTATTAACTGGAGACATACCTGTTGATTTTTCACGTCATGGTAACATGTCAGCACTTTGTAGAGTACATTGCGTTACAGCAGCGATGTGAGGGCGAGCGTTATCCTACTAGAAAACGCCCTCTTGAATGCTACTCATGAAGGGCTGTACTACTGGTTAAATTACCAGACTGACTACAAATTTTCAGTCAGTGAGTTTTGGATAACCACAAGAATGCCCCTGCTGTCGTAGGAAATTGCTCCAGAGACCATAACTCCAGGTGTGGGTCTCGTGTGTCTAGGCCGTAGACCGCTTGGATGCAGGTGGTCCTCTGGCCTACTTCTGAGCAATATACAGCCATCACTGGCACTAAGGCAGAATCTGTTTTCATCAAAAAATACAACAGATCTGCACTCCGACCTCCAGTGAGCTCTGTCGTGGCACCACTGCCTTCGGAAAATTCAATGATTTGCAGTCAATGGAATACCGGCTGCAGGCTGCCTGGCTCGGAGCTGTCCTTGAAGTAAACAGTTTCTTACCGTTCCTTGGGTCACGACAGTACCAACTGCAGCTCGAATGTCAGCCGCAGATGCAGTACGATGCGCCACAGCCGTACGCAAGATTCGGCGATCTTCCTTCTCAGTCGTGCCACGTGGCAGCTCGGAACTCGATCTTCTTGAGGTAATACCATCCCTTGCCCATGGCTTCCAATAATCATGCATGGTGGAAACATTCCCAACCAAGTCTTTCTGCAATATCACGAAATGAAAATCCACCTTCTCGTAGCCAAATTGTACGACCTCGTTTAAACTCGGAGAGCTGTTGATAATGGCTTCTTCGTCTTCTTAAAGGCATTCCTAGCTAACATAAACGCAATTCGCCAAATTTCACGGAAAAATAATACACACGAGCTTCACAACACGCTTTTAAAACATGCCTTATTTGCATGTTCTGAGTGACGCCAGCTGCGCCACACTTATGCGCGGAACGCGAAATTTCAATCGATGTCATCTTTCAGTTGTATAAACACGCCTACCAAATTTTGTTTATCTAACACAAGTCTTTCTTGGTGTTGGGATTTTTTTTTCCGCCAGTGTATATATGAAGTAATTTGGGGTTGAAGCTATAGAGCAACGGTTAATAAATCGATGTCGGGAAAGCAGTATCACTTATTTTCAAATAAGCAATTTCTCTCTCTCTTTTTTTTTAATTTATTCAATTATTATTATTTTAGTCTTCCAGGTGATGTTCACAAAAAAAGTTTGAAGAACAGTAAGTACGCTGAACTTAAAGTTTAAGTTCTCCTAATTGTTTGGAGAGTATACAGATTTTATGTTGATTCAACTAAAAATTGAAAATATTTCTACTTCTGAATGTAATAGGAGGGAAAAATGAACCGAAAAACTAAAACTTATTCGAATTATTATAAGATGTAAATCTAAATACAGTTTTAATTACCAGAACAGACAAGTTATGTAAAGAAAGTAAATCATTATTCTTACCTGATTGTTTTTTTCGTCTTTCGCTTGGTGCTCCAAGGACTGAGGACTGAATTTCGGGGAACAATACCTACCTGTGTAGAGACATTGAATGAAACTTTTCTTTTTCCTTCTTTGGATAGTCTTTCTGAATCTTATGAGGCGTGTACTGTGTGTAGCTTGTCCCTATACAAGTATTCTTACCTTTGTAACACTAGTCGTACTTTTGACTGCCATTTAAATTCATAATTCAAGGTCTCAAAAATAGCCTTAACTTTTTAAGATATTCGCTGCTGCTCACACACCAGCTCGTGATGTTTACAAAGTTTTTTTCCTCTTCAATCAATATAGTTTAACAGGTATTTCTGGGGAGATTTGGCAAAGGAGCAATTTATCGGAAGTGAACGTGTTAACTATGTTGAAAAATTCAAAACACGGACGTACTTTATTGATGACCTCAGAGTTGGAAAACTTCTCAGCTTACGTGGAATTACGTCGAATACAACGGAACCCTGTCATTCATTCACTTCTCCATTCGTACAACTCGTTATTCATCCTGCTTGTTCAATATTTAAAAGATATTGCTAACTCGGGGCAGCTCCATTTTAATAACAAGCATCAACTGTTGCACAAAAAAGCTTGCAAAGACTCCAAACATGTTAAAATCTTGCTTTGTTGCATAAATTTTATGAAAAACATGGAATCTGCTTCTATAAAACACAGTTAAATTTTTACGATTTCCATAAATTTCTATTTATATGATTTTTTTTTTTTAATTTCTGACTTGAGCAAAGGAGAAACTAATATTTATGTATTTTTTTCTGTAAATCTTCAACATTAAAGTGCATTATATATAGTAAAGACCAACTTCTTCATAAAATTGGAGCGATAAAACAAGGATTTAACATATTCCTAGTCGTTGTAAGCTATTTTCTGAAAAAATAATACTTCTGTTACGGTAAAATTGCCCCTTGGCATCCTCCTGGTTCAGTCGTACAAGAGCAAAAAATACTACTTTTCCTTCGCTTAACCCATTTATGCCCACGTTTTTACTTCCTTTTACGTAGTAAAGGAAGTATTGTGATCACAAAAAAAAATTCACTAAAATTTCGGTCAAAATTTTGACTTTGCTCACCCCCGAATGAATGTCACGTAGTTTTTTCGACCTATCAGCACGTGCATTTGTACCTAACAAGATACAAACAGCCGAAAAATCCATTTCGACCACCCCCGAGTAAATTACGACGAGTTTTCTCGTGACGTCTGTGTATACGTATGTGCGTATGTATGTCGCATAACTCAAAAACTATATGCCGTAGAAACTTCTAGCTTGGTATGTAGGCTCTGAGGGGGGTCTAGTTGTGCACTGTAATTGCATTCGAATGTTCCCAAGGGGGTCTTTTACACCTTTTTAGGGGTAAATCAATGTTAATTTCAATTTGGGTTCAACTTGGCGATATTGGCGATATTTTGCGAAAAATTCACTGAATGATAATAAAATCAGCAATATTTAGAAAATTAACCATTGTAAAATATTTTTTGCATTGTTTGTGGCATATTAGGGGAGTAAATATTTGAATTGTTACCTTGCTCACTCCAAGCACTTTTTTCAACACTTAAGGCAACTACTAAGAAATTTATACGTAAAAGGAAGTAGTGTGGGGTCCATACCAGATTTTTTTAACAATTTTTTTCTGCTTAAAACTCTTACTTGGAATGGTTTGCATACATTTTAGGCCTAAAATAGTTCGCCGTTGCCATATTTATTAAGTTATTTAACGTCCTGATTATAGGATATTTTGCAGATGTGTGGGCAAAATACGACCTTACTTGACTTTACTTTTGCAATTAACATCACAGAAGGCATTTCTGATCAATTTTAGGCAAATCATTTCAAAATAGTTTAATTTTATGAAAAATAAGTTCGCAAAAAAAAAAAAAAACTTACTTTCTGCTGGATCGTTGCTTGAGTGATTTGTCTGAAAATAGCTGTCAATAATTAAACTCTGATGTCCAAACAGTGGCTATAACTGGTTTTCTCAAGAAGGAGGGCTATTTAACTTGTGAAACAGGTTTTTGTGTGCAGTAACTAACAAGCGTCCCGTTTTTAGGCTACTGAGCATAAATGGATTAAAAAAGACACTCACTCGGATATCGTTTGCAAACTCTTCAGTTAAACTATAACGGTAATGAAACCCAATGCTTGAATTGAAATAAGTGAAACAATCAAAGTGCAAAATAAAAGCCCATGCCTTGATCCCGTAGCTTTGGTACCAAACTAACGAAGCTTCCTGTTCCTTCATAAAAAGTATTTCAATGTAAGCAGGGTCCCGGTTTTGAACTCACATGGTAACCGATGTTATGACCAGGAATCACACGAATGGTAAAATGAAGGAAACATTTTTATACGATATTTTTCGAAGCAAAAACTGTTTGCTCTCGTGCCTCCGTTATTGAGATAAAAAGTCTGAAAGTCTGCCGAAATTTTACGAAAAGTGCCGAATTAAAAAACTTGGCGAGAAAAAAAAAAGTACAACCTGATTCCACCGTCTGATGGAGCAGGACATCCATCTGTAAAACTTGTGGAAGACGTCTTCCATTACTTGACGAAACTCGCAAAGTTTGGCGACTTTTCTTATAAAATTTCGACATGCTTTGAGATTTAATATTTTGATAATGGGAACACGAAGGCAAATAACTTTTGCGTCTAGAAACAAATTTTGAAATGCCTTTTCTATTACTTCTTATTGAGTTGTTTTTTCATTATAACACAATGATATGTTTCTTAGTGAGAATCAGCAGGATGACACGCTTCCTAACCATCACCGAATCGTTTGATATGTGTTTTCCATGCTTTCTCCTATTCAACGAACCACTCTTGCAATTCACATACCAAAGTAGATATCTCAAAGTGTACCTTTCTACCGAAATGGATTTCGTCTGGTGAAGCATAGCCCATTGAGAAACTTGACTAGGTCCATAACATGCAAAGCAATCTAATATTACTTACCTAGTAACCCGGTACTTGATTCATTTCTTTTTATTCTTGGATATTCGACGAGAGAAAAAGTGGTTGAACGTGAGGCAGACATAACGTATAAACAGGTATCACATCTTGAGCATTCTTTCGCCTGGGGACATTTTTGAAGGGTTAGAAGGTTTAAGTAGTTTTTGAGCAAAAAAGCAAGTTATATTGTGGCACCTTAAAATAGAAGTAAGTGATAACAAAACTCACTAAAAATATTTCTTGGGAAAAATAGAATATACTATTACAAAGTGTAATAATGCAAAACAAGAAACTCTCGCTATATATGCAAAATAAAGTTGCTATCAGCTTTGCAATTCTATCCTATCTTTAACAAAACTGTACCGTAAAATGGGGTGAATAGGAACAGCGGGGTCAATCAGAACAAAACTTCCCAACCGTACAAAGAAATTCTTCATAAATATACTATTAGGTATTTTTCACCATTATTATTATTTTTTTTTTTTTTAGAAAGGCAAGATCATAGGAAGTAGGAAAAAATTACTTTCGTCAATCTGGCAACGCTACTGGCTTATAAGGAGGACTGCACGCGGAAAGCTAGAAATCATCACATTTTCATAGACTGCAAAACTTCATATGCAGGAACAAACCTTCTTATGTTTTAAACCTAAGAGTGGTATGTTTCAATTATACATGTATCTGAACAACAGAATACCACATTAGAATTTACAATTTTTATAAATTGTGTCATAAAAATGAAGAATTCTGAAAAATGCCATAGGAAAGAAATTTGCGGGGTGAATCGGAACACTTTGTTCTGTTGCTCCAATTCAAACTTATTTGAAGGAAATTGCTTGAAAAATCAAGATTCCAACCCCAATTCTTCTAATAAAGACAAGAACAAGGATTTATTACTGTTTATCCCTTCTCGTAAGCAACTAGATCTTAGAATGACAAAAAGTTGCAGATTTCAAAAGATTTTTTTCTCCGGGAGTCTTTTTTTTACTTAAAATACGAAGGGGAAAGTCATATCGACTTTATATAGCAATAGGTCAGCACACAGACTGATGAATAAGCGAAAAAATCTTTCAGGACAATCCCCGAAACCCAGAGATTTCAGGAAACTAAAGAAAAGGCAGAATTCATCCCAGAAGATGTTATGACAAAACTTAAGCCAAGTCACAATTGCTTTTGTTTTAAGGACAAATACATATTTATGAACGACATGAGTGACTTCTATTCATGTTAAATCTTTGTATTTCAATTCAAAAGCATTTCTTAAAATTAGTTTTAAATTTTCATAAGTTAAAAATTATTTTGAATTTTGACAAATTATAAACGCTTACTGGTATTAAAATTATGCTTTTATTTGACAGTAATTATCTGTTCTTATTCACCCCCATCAATATTACTCATGTTTGTGAGACCTATTACAGGTTAAATTGAAAAAAATAAAAATTTTAACATGTGTTTCGATTGACCCCTATCAGCGGGGTGATTCGGAACACCCATAATTTCCTATATATTTTAATAATAACTGTTCAAACTGTTTTGTCTTTACTTGCAATATCAAGGGTAAAGCAAGACCGAAGTTTTTACCCAAAAAATCAAATTAAAAAAAATCTTTTAACTGCTTTTTTTGCAATCAAAGCTGAAAAGTGTTCCGATTCACCCCATTTTACGGTACTCATTATTATTATGCAACACATTAAATTTTGAAACGATTGAAATTTAAAACTTCGTTTTTATCTTTAAAAAAAAAACCTCATTCCTCTTTCGATGGTGTTTTTTTTTTTTCTTTGGCCTGTTGAGTGCGCAAATGCATTCAGTTACCAAGTTGCAAAAAATTTCTCCTTAGTTCCTTGAGATTGCATACGAACTGTAAAAAACAATTCCTCCAACTCCTTCCAAAAAAAACTGTGGCGCTACAACTTTCAACTGGTAGCTTTCGCAAAGCATGTTAAGAAAATTTGCAAAATCCAAAACTAAATATTAAGGTAAGGACATAAAATCCTTTAGGTACAGAAGTTCATGAAACAATACTCTAACATGTGCCACTGCCCCTACATATAACTAAAATATAAAAATCATTGCAGTGGCCGTCGCTTATATGAATCAAGTTTGTCCAAAACAGTTTTGATTCAATAAAGCTGTTGATTTAAGAAAAAAACGGCTAATTCAGTAAAGCTGGATACTGTTCTGCTTTTGACGATTTGATTCGTTAAAGCAGTTGATACAATCAACCACTGATTCAATTAACCGGTCTCCACTGTATTATGCTGTGACCAACCATGAAAAACTTTCTTTTATATATATCTTATATTCGCGTGATCGAAACTACTAACGTTTGCCATTTTACTGGTAATTTAAGTTTAAGTGTTACGGCTTACTGATTTTTACACGATTCACTGTCTTGTCGGAATTTCGTAATTATGTATAAATATTAATTACAACAATATTAGCCAAAAAATTCTTCATTCATAATCACCGTAAAACTGTTTTACACTATCTACTGCCTCTGTACAAGATGATTATTCGGTTGCCAGAGCAGAACTAAGACAAAAAATGTGGTAAAATAGTTTGAAAAATCTCAGATTATACATTAAAGCCAATTGCAAGTATTTTATTTGTTAACTAATAGAAAATGACAATAGATTGAAATTTACGTCACTGAGCTTTTTCGGATAGTTTGCGAGAAAGAACCCACCACCAGCCGCATGACAGGCTTAGAATTTCATTCAAAATTTTCGAAAAACAAAATAGGTTATAACTCTAGACAGCTTGAAAGTTCCTAACAAATTCTATCATACGTAGAAAAATCAGGTCTTTAGATTGTGTGTGTGTGTGTGGTACTAAAACCTTTAATTGGTGATTATGTTTCCATCACCAAAATAACAAAAGAATGCTAATTCGATTTTAACTAACATATCCGTTTATTAATTTCCTACAAAGATGAGACCAGGCTTAACGGGATCCTTTCAAATTTTTCGATAGCATGTTCGAGCTTTAAATATTGACCGTTCTTAAAGTGATTGCATGTGAAAAGATTGAAATTTAATTCATCTTTCACGTTGACTTTTAAACTGACGCTTGTAGTGTTTTAAAAAACTCTCCCCCCCCCCCCTCTTGTCTTTATCTGTAACAAACTTTCTAAATACTTTTTTACTTTTTTACCATAGCTATTAGCAAACGGTTTCTCGTACAGAACTCATCAGATTTTAGGACATAATTCAAGTACAAACAGAATAATTAGTATAATATGTCGGATTAAAATGCAGTCTAACATTTTGTCACGTTTTTTTTATTGTATGTGATTTTTTGCTCCTGAAATTTCCATATTTATTACTGCCCTTAAATTTAGTAAACAGATCTGGATCTAACTTATTATAGCGTTTGAAAGAAGACTGTTTCAGGGAAGCTTTCACCTCTTTGTGTGTGCGTGGGCATTGCATGGTACATATATATGTAGCTGTTTGTTACCACTTCCTGTAATTTATTATAGTGTATTATTTAGTGTATTATTTATTATAGTATAGTATAATATTTATGTTTGTAACTATATTATAAAATAATACAGTATAGTCTTAAGAAATTGCAATGCTTTTGAACAAAGGTTTTGAAATTTGCTGGGGATTTATCTCTGTTTTATTTATTTTTAAATTATCATACGAATTGCTGTCTGTATCTTAATGAAATTTTTATTTGAGGAATATTACGTGTTAATAACCAAACATTATCCATTTATTGAAAATTCGTTAGAAAAAACTCTTTTGTGGTAACTTTTGATTAAAATTGCCATTGGGATTCGTCACTTTGAAATGGTGCAAATAATGCACAATGCCATCGAAAGTTTAAAGGATTTACATATTCAGATGTTATATACCATCTTCGTATCTAAATATTTGCTAAATATCTATCACGAAATATCTAGCAATTTATTTTTAGTGTCACAAAAGGCATATGGTAAAAGATCGCGATTATTCGTAGAAAAAAATTTCATTCGTACCAGTTAACAGTTAAATGATTGAAAAAATTAAAAATTGTGATAAATAACACAGGGGAGGCAATAATAGAAACGATTTTCAATCTGCAGAAACTTTAATGCAATTATTAAATCAATATTTTGCTGGATCCTCTGACTGATATTAAATAAATTTATAATTAAACATTATGGTTAATGTTAATGAATAAAATTCGCGGATCAGTGAGGGTTTTATTTATTTATTTTTTTTTCGAAAAAAAGTTTTCGATTTGCACTTTATTAATAGCTTGTAAAAAATGCGAGCGAATCGGTAAGAGTTTTTTTAACAAAAAATAAATAGCTAAATAAAACTTGGTGTTAAAGAACTATTAAAAAATATTAAAGGCAAAGTAAAGAAAAATGGTAACAAATGTACATAAGAGAAACAACATTTGAGAAACATCATAGAAATTTTTGAAAAGTAATCAATATTTTCATGTTAAACAATCAAATGTTATTTTTGTTTTTTTTATTATTTATTTATTTTTTTTGGGGGGGAGGGAGGGGTGTTTAGTAAGTGATTTTTTTTAACTTGGACGGACAAAAGTTTCTGAGGAGCGGTCAAATTGCTTTGCGAACTGGTGCCAGTCCGACGGACCACCAGTTGAGAAACATTGCTTTAGCTAACTTTCTCTGTTACATTATAGCATGTCTTATGTTACACTGTGCCGTGTTTACTAATATAATTTTCATTTTAAAGGTTCTATATAATTTACTAGCCGGGTACCCGGCTCTGCCCAGGTTTCTGCCGTGTAATATGTGTTACATTGAAACTCATTCATAATTTTTTCAACATTTACGTGCACATCTATATACATAAATGGCTACTTCTGTAAACAATGGCTATTTTTCTGACTGGATTACTTAAAAATACTGCATTAATACAAATGCAAGCTACAAGTAATGTTTAGGTAAATAGGATTTGTTATAAGCTTGATATTTTAAAATGAATATATCTTTGCAGTATCAATCGCACTGGAGTCAACCATTTCCAAATATTGCATGTTAAATAAGTCTTATTATTATAGTTTTCATCCTTGTGACTAAATTTGTGAAAACTCAATTGGTAAAAACATCTGATGTAATTAAGAAATTTTTTGACTATAAACACTTTCCATTTTCTATGTGTTGCCAAAATCAATTCCCTTTTTATTTACCCCGTTAGCGATTATTGGCAAAGATGAATATAAAAATCCTAAGAAAGCAATAAATTTCATACTTACTCCAGAGATGCCTTGGTTCAAAATTTTCATCATGATTACTATTAATATTGTTGTTGCGATGCAACCAAATTTTACAACAATGGGTTGAAAATTTAATCATTTAATGGGGAAATTACATGAAATTTACTGTTTTCCATAATAACCTTTTCAAACTAAGCATTTTAGAAGTAAATTATAGCTTATCCTGCTCCCTGTTACTGTAGCTATCGACGGTGAAAAAATGGTTAAAATCAGTTCAGTAGTTTGAAAGATTACCCCGGACATACATACAAAGTAGTCATTTATGTATATAGATTGCGCTGTTTTCTGGTCAGTTTGTGTGGGACAGGCTTTTGAAATTCATCCAAAAACAAAAATAAATACTGGTAATTGTGAAAATAATTGGTAATAAAGTAAACAAATAAATTTGTAAGTAAACATAGAGCTTCGGATTTTAAGCTTTTCAAGTACAGCTGGTTTTCAAGGCTTTCATCTATTCAAGGCATCAACTTAAAAAAAAATGTTTCTTAAAAGATTTTTACCCATCCCCCCTTTATATAGTTGTTTTTAAATTTAGTTTTACACCACGCTATTAATGTTGTCACAGTGACATATAAAGTCACTTTGTCTACAGAGCATTACATTAATCTGCATGCATATTCATTATTGCTTTTTAATGTTTAAGGAAACAATAATTTCAAAAATTCAATGTTTGTACAACAGACCATAACTAACAAAAAATTTTTAAAGCGAAAGGAATAATTTCTACAACTACAAAATTTTATTATGCATAAAAATGACTTTAATAATTGTTAATAATTAATGTTGTTTGATTAATAAGTTCACTTTATATAATTGTGTGCTGAACTTTAAGTGAATAAATTTTTCAAAAAACCCAGTGACAGATAATTCTCATTCTCACCATAAAAAAATCAGCTAAAACTATTTAACAATAAATTTATAAAGAACCTTCGAACAATATGCAAAAATGATAAAGAGTATGAATTTGTTTTCGTTTAAAAATTATTTTTATGCATTTTTTCTCTCTCTCTTTTTGTGTTGGAATTTCGTTTTCCAAATGCCACCGAATTTTTAAAATGACACATATTAGTTTATAGAGTGTAGTTACAGCATGTTGTACGTTTTGTAAATAGTTTGAAGTTAATGCTCTAAAACCAGATCACACTCGAATGTAAAATCAAAGTTACGACGCAAAAACCAACTTACAACCTCAAAAATAACACGATGACAAACTTGAGTTAAAAATATTATAAAGGAACTTTTCACTTATTTTTTTCAATGAGATTTAAAATAATTTTTCTTTTTCAAAAAAAAAATTTTAAGGGAAAAAATAAAGAAAAGTAAAAACTATTTTATATATACCTATTTATAAATTCTGGTCTAAAGAAATGTTAAAATAGACAAAGAAGTTAATATAAAATCATGCTTAGTAAATGATCTGTATAAAAAATAAATAATGAGTGCAAAAACAGAAAATAGTTCTTAAAATGTTACTACAATATTCACTATAAAGCAACTTACTTTTGGTCGCACTGAAAGACTTATTCTTTCCTGTAGACAAATTTCTCGTATGCAATTATCCTTAACAGTAATAACGTACCAAAGACTAGGAAAGTTTAGTATATAATTAAATCATAGTCAAAAAAAAGATAAATCAATCCATTTTCTTTTTTCGTCATCGGTATTTCTTAGAAATTATAGACAAGTGCTTCATGCTTAAAATCATTTCACGAGAAATTTCTTTTTGATTCACCAAAGTGCTTCTTCATTGTTATGCAGGCTTGAGAATCGTTAAAAAAAACTGCCGACTAGCAGATCAATTTCTTGGAAATTCGTTCAAAACATCATAATTATGCACTGTTGAAACATCAGCAGAAAGTGTTGACAACAATTTCCTGGAAACTCCTTCATGCTTCTTCTTTTCAATGAATACATTAGTTTTTAATTTTTAGAATGCATCAAAATAATTTCAAAATCAGACTACAACATCATCAAGTTCTCTGAAACCTATGTGCCTCGTACTCTCCACAGTGTGTTCTGAGTCGGAACTCTGTGATCAATAGGCAAGCCAAAGTTATATTTCCGATACGTAAGTAACGCAGCTTTCTTTGCTCAACAATATTCTAAATAATCATAAAGCGGTTCAGATGCGATACCTAGCTAAAAAATATATTTATTACAGCCATCGATTACTCATGGCTATCCATAAATTTATCTCAAAGATAAAGGGCCTACATCAGATTTGATTCTAACGCTCTGGACAGCGGTTTCTAAGCTTCGAAGAATTGTTTGCAGATATAGACGTAGCTGCGTGCCTCTAAGAACGGGCTTCGAGTTAAAAATAACAGAACTCGAAGCCGATTATTTTCAGGGTGATTTCCTTCATAGGCCACGCCTAGTTCCGTAAAGATGAGATGAGATTCAATTGCTTTATATCAGTACTCCTTCGCACCGATAAAATCATTCGAATCATAATTAGGAGTGTGATTGTAATTCTATTAGTTCATCAGTCTCCAGTGGCGTAACTATACCATCTGGGGCCCATGTCAAATTTTTTTGATGGGGCCCTAAAAATCGTCTCGTTTTACTCAGTTTATAATTTCAATAAACATCGATATTTTCAGCGTACTCAATTACACGTTGTAAATGTCCTACTACTGGCCATAGGCCTACTCTCTTAGGCGAGAGGCAATGTGCTATATAGTTCCACGTTATGGACTCTTCACATTTATCATCTATTCGCTAGCTTTTCGGTAAAAGAACAACATCTGCGACTCTGCCAGGTTACTTTTGCTCCAACTACAGAAAACGCTCTGTTTGTATACGGATGTTCATTCATTAGACTGGTGCATATTATTTTTTGTTTCACATCCTCAAAAAACCTGATGAATAGCCGTAAAAGACCTTCCAATTTAAAAAAATTTCCTTCGCACCGATAAAATCATTCGAATCATAATTAAGAGTGTGATTGTAATTCTATTAGTTCACCAGTCTCCAGTGGCGTAACTATACCATCTGGAGCCCTAAAAATCGTCTCGTTTTACTCAGTTTAATTTCAATAAACATCGATATTTTCAGCGTACTCAATTTCACGTTGTAAATGTCCTACTACTGGCCATAGGCCTACTCTCTTAGGCGAGAGGCAATGTGCTATATAGTTCCACGTTATGGACTCTTCACATTTATCATCTATTCGCTAGCTTTTCGGTAAAAGAACAACATCTGCGACTCTGCCAGGTTAGTTTTGCTCCAACTACAGAAAACGCTCTGTTTGTATACGGATGTTCATTCATTAGACTGGTGCATATTATTTTTTGTTTCACATCCTCAAAAAACCTGATGAATAGCCGTAAAAGACCTTCCAATTTAAAAAAATTTCCTTTGCACCGATAAAATCATTCGAATCATAATTAAGAGTGTGATTGTAATTCTATTAGTTCACCAGTCTCCAGTGGCGTAACTATACCATCAGGGGCCCTAAAAATCGTCTCGTTTTACTCAGTTTAATTTCAATAAACATCGATATTTTCAGCGTACTCAATTACACGTTGTAAATGTCCTACTACTGGCCATAGGCCTACTCTCTTACGCGAGAGGCAATGTGCTATATAGTTCCACGTTATGGACTCTTCACATTTATCATCTATTCGCTAGCTTTTCGGTAAAAGAACAACATCTGCGACTCTGCCAGGTTAGTTTTGCTCCAACTACAGAAAACGCTCTGTTTGTATACGGATGTTCATTCATTAGACTGGTGCATATTATTTTTTTGTTTCACATCCTCAAAAAACCTGATGAATAGCCGTAAAAGACCTTCCAATTTAAAAAAATTTCCTTCGCACCGATAAAATCATTCGAATCATAATTAAGAGTGTGATTGTAATTCTATTAGTTCATCATTCTCCAGTGGCGTAACTATACCATCTGGGGCCCTAAAAATCGTCTCGTTTTACTCAGTTTAATTTCAATAAACATCGATATTTTCAGCGTACTCAATTACACGTTGTAAATGTCCTACTACTGGCCATAGGCCTACTCTCTTAGGCGAGAGGCAATGTGCTATATAGTTCCACGTTATGGACTCTTCACATTTATCATCTATTCGCTAGCTTTTCGGTAAAAGAACAACATCTGCGACTCTGCCAGGTTAGTTTTGCTCCAACTACAGAAAACGCTCTGTTTGTATACGGATGTTCATTCATTAGACTGGTGCATATTATTTTTTGTTTCACATCCTCAAAAAACCTGATGAATAGCCGTAAAAGACCTTCCAATTTAAAAAAATTTCCTTCGCACCGATAAAATCATTCGAATCATAATTAAGAGTGTGATTGTAATTCTATTAGTTCATCAGTCTCCAGTGGCGTAACTATACCATCTGGGGCCCTAAAAATCGTCTCGTTTTACTCAGTTTAATTTCAATAAACATCGATATTTTCAGCGTACTCAATTACACGTTGTAAATGTCCTACTACTGGCTATAGGCCTACTCTCTTAGGCGAGAGGCAATGTGCTATATAGTTCCACGTTATGGACTCTTCACATTTATCATCTATTCGCTAGCTTTTCGGTAAAAGAACAACATCTGCGACTCTGCCAGGTTAGTTTTGCTCCAACTACAGAAAACGCTCTGTTTGTATACGGATGTTCATTCATTAGACTGGTGCATATTATTTTTTGTTTCACATCCTCAAAAAACCTGATGAATAGCCGTAAAAGACCTTCCAATTTAAAAAATTTTCCTTCGCACCGATAAAATCATTCGAATCATAATTAAGAGTGTGATTGTAATTCTATTAGTTCATCATTCTCCAGTGGCGTAACTATACCATCTGGGGCCCTAAAAATCGTCTCGTTTTACTCAGTTTAATTTCAATAAACATCGATATTTTCAGCGTACTCAATTACACGTTGTAAATGTCCTACTACTGGCCATAGGCCTACTCTCTTAGGCGAGAGGCAATGTGCTTATATAGTTCCACGTTATGGACTCTTCACATTTATCATCTATTCGCTAGCTTTTCGGTAAAAGAACAACATCTGCGACTCTGCCAGGTTAGTTTTGCTCCAACTACAGAAAACGCTCCGTTTGTATACGGATGTTCATTCATTAGACTGGTGCACATTATTTTTTGTTTCACATCCTCAAAAAACCTGATGAATAGCCGTAAAAAAAAGAATAAAAAAGAATAACTTTCATCTATTATTAAAATGTTTTCATTGTAATGTGCTAAATGTTGTCACTGTATAATGTGCGACGATATTAGGAATTTTTTCAAATTAAATTGCGCTAAAGTATTCGATTACTGGTTGCTCTATCCTAGTAATGGCTACCGTTATAAAATACAAACATTCTAATTAACCTTTCATTTGCATGTTTCGGGATTCTGGTCACAAGGAATCTATTTTTTAATGCAAAAGATGTACTTTTGCGTCAAAAAATAGAGTTATGGCTGGATTTAAAAAACATATATACCAAAAACGTGATATAATCAGGCGCGCACCCAGGAGGGGGCTTTGGGGGCTTAAGCTCCCCCTATGACAAACTGGACTTGAAAAAATAAAAGGAAGTAAGAAAGAGAAAAAAAAAATAAACAGGAAAAAGTGACCGAAGGGTATCTTTGCAAAATAAACAAATTAATCAAAAAAAAAAAAAAAAAAAAAACCTATGCTAAAGCCACAAACTTCTGTACTTCTAACCAATGAAGGCACTGGAAGGAAATTAAAAACTTCAGTATAGAAAACCAAAATAGTTAACTGAAAAATCCTTTTCTATTTTCTCCATTTTGTGATTTGAAATAAAAATATTTTTAAAAAGTAGCAAAGAAAATGGAAGGCTATCCAAACCTAATCCCTCTCTTTTTTTCGGCGTTTAAGTTAGAAAGGAGTCACAGTTTCAGAGCTTCAAGTTTTAAAAAATACCGGGAGAAAGTCTCCTCATTGAAGATCGTCTAATGTTTGGTTTTTGGAACATGAGTTTCCAAAAATTTCCGGAGGAGCAAAACAAGCCCCATTATCGATTTTGGCCTACAGTTTTGTTTTTAAAACTTTAATTTCAAAAACTTAAAAAGAAGCGTCCCCCCCCCCACACACACCAAATAATGATAAGAGGTCTTCCTAAATTTCGTTTTTGGAGCTTAAATTACGAAAAACTGCTGGTGCAGAGTACATGAATCCTATCGCTAAGGCTACCGATAAATGGACTATAACCACACATTTAAGACTTCAATTTTGAAAACTTTCCTGAGGAAGGCATCCGAACTCTTAACATCGACAAATGGAACCGCACTTCTCTAAGCTTAGTTTCGGGAAAATAGCCTGTGGAGAGTTCCACATTCCACCCATTCCCATAACGTCATCAAAGATGGTTCCCAATAGCATTTTTAAAACTTTAATTTCAAAAAATGTTCTAGGAAAGGTCACGAAAATCGTTTAAAATTGAGTTTTGATATCTTTAATTTTGACGAAAAACATTCAGAGGAGAAAACTGAACATTATACTTTTCTCTAACATCATCAAAGATGCTATTGCGTTGTTTAGACATCAATTTTGAAAAAATGCCGGTTGAGAGCGACCAAACCCCATTCTTCCTAAGATTATCTCAGATAGTTATACATTTTGTTTTTGTAATTTCAACATCAAAAAATTGCTAGTGAAAAGTTCAAAAACCACCATTCATCCCCTAACATCTTCAAAGAGTGTTTTTTGAACATCAATTTCGAAAATTTACAACGGGAGAGCCCCCAACTCGTGCTCTTCCAAGGCTTAATCAAGGTTGTCTTAAACTGCGTTTTTCGAAGCTTAATATAGAAACATGCCTAAACCTCACCCTAACAATTGCAAAAATGGCCTGCAATAACGTTTTTATGGCCGCAAATTCTGAAAAAGATTAGATGAGGGCCGGCAAGTCGCGACTCTCCCTAACATAACCAAAAGTTGTCTAACTGTTGTGTTTTGGGGATTACTTTTCTAAAAATTTCCCGAGGAGAACCCTGAAACCCCTATCAGTATATTTTTTGAATATTCCAATTTATGTCTCGTCTTGATTCGTTTCATAACGCTATTCTTCTGATTTATAAGACTGATATATTTAGTGGTCTAACATTTTAAGTAATGAGAGAAGTATTATTAGCGCATTAATCGCCTACTCGTCTTCAGTAAGGTTGGAAGAGCGTCATAGTATTAATCATTTATTTTCTTACATAAATACAATTTGATTAATAAGTAAAAAATTCACATAAAATTTAACAGAAACAATAGAGCTTCCAATCAAAGAGGCACTGTGTGTTTCAAATTGACACCTTAAAAAGTTTTTTTTACTGAAATTTATTAGTTTTTTTATCCGGAGATTTTTACCCCAATTTTTTCAAATTTTTAATAAAGCTGTTTTCCATATCAAAACAAACCAAAAGAGCTTTACACTCAAGGCCGTATCCAGAGGGGGGGCCCGACGGGCCCGAGCCCCCCCCGAAACCCGAAATGTTTTATAATGTAAAACAGAAAAAAAAAACGTTTTCTTTTTTTTTAATTTCAAATGGCAAAAAAAATTATATTATTTTTTCTTTTTAACTATTAAACGAGTAAAAATTTGAAGAAGTACAAAAAAAAAAAAAAAAAAAAAAAAAGACAATTCAAATTCTTATTAGCTGCAAAACAAATTTGAAAACAAGACTCTCATTAGCACTTCCAGCTCTCTTTCCCAAATCAATTCAGGCTCAAGGCAAGCTACTTATCAGTTTGATCGGCGGTCCCCCCTCCCCCCATAAAACTTATAAAACTTACACCACTCAGATTCTTACCCCTAATCGCCGGGCCCCGAGTTTCCGACTAGGCTGAGATTGCTTCTCAGCGCCCTGATTCAATTAACAGGGTACTTTTTTGGTCCCCATTTATAAGCATTTGTAATCCTCGAGGGATTTTAATAGCTAAACATGTCTTCAAACACTTCTAAACATGTTAATATCAACAAGACCACACAAAAACGGATACGTTCACAGACCCTCTGCTTTGTTGGACGCTCACCAATCTTAGACAAAAGTTACTTAAAAAAAATTCCATTTACAAATGCTTAAAAACCTTGAATACTTTGTTAAATATAGCTGTAAACCTTGAATTTTAAAGTTTCTAACACAAATGGAGGGGAGGTGGGCATCAAGTTGCGCGAAACTCAGCTCCTTGATTAAAAAAAATATTCTGCGTAATGCAAAAATCATATTCCAGCATTTTTTGTAGCATATTTTCAAAAATAATTTTTTGTGACTCGCATGTTTCATTTCTGACTATTCATTAAATACCTAATTCAGTATTTTAGAAGTTACTTTGTAATTGATTCTTTTATTAATATGTTAAGCACGAGAAAAAATATTACCCTACCTATGTATTCTTTTTCGTTTTCTGCAGTACTAGTGATTGAAAAAGAAATTGTCGTTATAAGTATTTTTTAATATCTATTTTTAATTTTTAAAAGATGTGTCTTTCAAAGTTTTAACAATTTCGTAAGACTGTCCAATCAACTATTAAAACGTCAGAGACTGGAAAGTGCAAATGAAATGCTTTAAAGAATTTTAACTGTTCCAGAGTCTTTGAAAATCATTAAATACCTTTTTGAAACTCCTTCAAAAGTGCTTCAATCCTATTTCTTATAAAAAATTAAAATATGAATTAACTAAATGGTCAGAATGTTACTCTCTCGTTAATTATTTTTTGAATCTCTACACTATTTCTTTTAAAGAATTTTATGTGTTTTATAATATTGGTTATTTTATGTTACTAACAAGTGCTGTGTATCTGTCGGTGAGTTGGAGAACTGATCAAAAACTACTATGTAACTATAGTGAAAACCGATGTAAGCAAGTGATAATGTGTTAATCTTTTCTCCACCCTTGTCCTTCTTCTCTGTCGCTTAATGTTAATCGTTTGGTAAACTAAACATTTTTTTAAGCTTTGATTAATCTTAATTTGCAAAAGAATGCAGAAAATTTATGAGATTGTTGTTTGCCTACTTTTCCAACATGTTTTTGAAGTCCCGATTGCCCCATATAAGGCCTCAAAATGCAGAATGTTAAAACTTTTTTTCAAAAATTTTCCCGGGGGAGAAACCCCCGGACCCCCTAAAATTACGGATATTCTACCCCATTTAAAAAAGTTGTCATTACATATCTCTCCATTTCCAATAAAGGTCAGTTCAAGAAATATAATAAGAATAAAGAAATGAAAAACACATACATCAAACATCGTGGGAGGGGGGGGGGGGGGGTCAGCTAGAAATTAGACTCATAGCACACACAAAAATGTATGTGTGTTTTGGGCAATGTGCGAAACTCTGGGCCCCTCCCGAAATTTTTTTCTGGATACGGCCTTGTTTACACTATTATTGCGGAAAAAATAAATAAAAAGAAAGAATAGGTAATCTATTAAAGGGTTACGTGGCCAAAGCGGACGTGGCCAGAGCGGACAGTGGTTACAGCGGACACGTGAGGGGAGCTGGATGGGCAGAGCGGACATTCTAGCACCTGTTGTGTTATTTCTCTAATCAGTCAAATGTTTATTCAGGACAATTTAAAATATTAGTTAACAGCGTGCGGCCATATTGTTTATGTCACATGGTTCGCCCAGCTTGCCTACTTAGCTTTGGCGAATCCTTTTACTTTTAATACCCGAAGGGGTAATTATTCTTTTCTTAGAATTATGTTAAAAAAAAAAAAAAAAAGAAAAAACCTGGTGTTAACATAAAATCATTTTTCTTGAACAAATACTCTCATTCTTAATCTTCAAACGTTTCCCATCTTTTACTACTTCATGGGAGTTTATGTTAAGAAAAAAGAGAGAAGAATACACATGTTTCGGAATTTTATGATTTTAGGGTAAATGCATGTGATTTTCGTTACAATTAAAAAAAAACGAAAGAAAAGTCACACAAAATAATCCATAGCAATTTGCTTTCGTTTTCCTAAAATCAGCATTTTTAAAAAATTTG
The DNA here is from genome assembly GCA_038373865.1 of Uloborus plumipes. Taxonomy (NCBI): domain Eukaryota; kingdom Metazoa; phylum Arthropoda; class Arachnida; order Araneae; family Uloboridae; genus Uloborus; species Uloborus plumipes. The sequence goes on from JAXGGA010004353.1 coordinate 22,494, forward strand.
ATGTTGAGTCATTCCCCGCTTTTTTTTTCTAAATAAAAACATTAGTTAAAAAAAAAAAAGAATAATCTTTGGAAAAAGTAAAAAACACAAAGCAACGAAAAAAATACACTCGGCGAAAAGCTGATACCACGCGGGGTTGCCGTTAGTTTACATTTGATTGGAGCGCACATCGTAAAATGAATCTTCACTAGTTTGGCGAAAAAATGAGATGCGTTGCGCATGCGCAGCTTATCATTTTGTAAAATTGCCTTAAAATACTGGTTTAAACTATATTTGTGATTTTTAGAAGTGTTTATTTACTTATTTATCTGCCCGCTTTATCTGTTCCATGATGGGGAAAAAATGTGTCCGCTCTGACCACGATGAGTTTCGCAGTGTCCGCTCTGACCACGAAATCTTATGTGTCCGCTCTAGCCACACCACCCTGTTAAAGTTCAGTATTCTCGCGATTTTAAAAATTTGATCCAATGGCCTCTGGACTTAAAAGAGGTAGGGGTGCTTGTTGTCTGAAATTAGCCCCCCTTTAAGTTAAATCCTGGGTGCGCCCCTGGATATAATTTTGTACTTAACACAATTGAGACTTAAATGAGAAAATTAATCAGAAATTTCATTATTTTAATTTGATAATTAAAGCTATTTTAAATAATTCTCGAACAAAAACCTGAAAAAGATTGGGAATAATGTTTTAAAACCTGTTTTTGCTGTACAATTCTGGATGAGCAAAAACTGTATTATGATCTACAAAATTCAATTGAATTTGATGAGTCAATTGTCTTAAAAAATTATTTTTGTTATTTAAGTTACCTACAGTTTAATATGAGTTCAATTAATTACTTTTTTCATAAAGTTCATGCTCATTATAGTTCGTTTCGCTTATATTTTCTGTCGTCCGAATGGCACAGCAAATCTGCCAATACCTCTTTTTTAGTTAGAAAGATAAGGGTTAATTCAGAGTCGCAACCACTTGTGCAGCCAGAATTCAATTTCTAGTCGGTGGGGTGGTGGGGGGTTATAGCAGCCCTTACACGAGTACAAAATAATCTATTACTGCTGGCAATGTGTGTTAAAATAAAGGGGTTTGGAGGTAACCCTCAATCCTTCTTTGCTATGCCCCTGTTTATGAGTGTTGCTTGATAGTTAAAATATTTTAAACCAAAGCCAGTGAACTATTTTACTGTTATTTATTCTCTGCTCGACTGCACATTCATTGCATTCACCCAAAATTGAATACATTCTAAAGTAAAGAAAGATATATATATAAAAAAAATTAGTAAATATTTCGTATCATTCGCGTAAGTAAAGCTATATTTTTGCCACTTTGGCGAAAAAGTGGCAAAAGGGAATTTTTACCAGGGCGGTTTTTTCCACCTCCGATAAGAATGTGCCAACCCTAGTCTTTTCAGTCATTAATAATGCCCCCTGATGTAAAGAATCGAAATAAATTTACACCGGTCAACACACTTTCTCAATTCGCATACAGACCCTTAAGCTATTCCTCGGTGCCGTCATAAAATCCTTCAAATCGTGATTTTTCAAAATGTCATAACAAGGTCAATTTTTGTCGTAGAAGAGTGATTTTTTTTTTTTTTTTAGTTTTAAATGTTAGAGAGTCAAGTATGTTTTACCAAGGATGATTGCCACGACTGCGGGGCTGTATAAAAAGATACCTCAAAAATTTGATTTTTTGAAAAAACAGTTTCATAGGTTCAAATTTCCTCCGGAATTTGAAGATTTTTTTAAATTAAAACTATATGCTTATCTGCAAAGGTTTAGAAATTAGCTATTGGGCCACGATTGGGGTGTATATACGGGTATTTCTCTGTAAACTCGTAATTGGCTGTCCGGACTGAGTATGTTAAAAATAATAAAATGTAATAAAGTAATTATCTCTCTTAATTCAAATAACGCAATAAAAAATGACGGCACCATTGTATTTGGAGCGATAACAATTTACTTTTCTTTTTCTAGAAATTGTCGAAATCCTAAAAACACAGTCCCCTTGCTGTCCCAATCCTATACTCTAACAAACTGGAAAAGCAATGCTGACCGTAAGTGGTGGGAAAAAAAAAAACTTTTAAAAATGATTTTAAACTAATGATTTGGTAGAATTAAAAAAAAAAAAAAAAAAAAAACCTATTTTTCTAAAAAAAAGTATCAAAATCTATGCTTGAATAAATTCAGCTTTGAAATGTATTTGTTTAATTAACAAATTTAACTTATTGGGAGAACAACTTAATTCGGTTCTTTTTTCTGCTTAAGTAAATGTTTTAATAAAAAATATTATTAAAACATTTACTAATACATTATTCAAAGTATTGCCCATCGCTAGCACACTAGCCATTACTTCTCCCAATCTTTCTGACAATTTAATAGAAGAAGCATTAATCTTTTGAAGCCAAGTATGAATCGAACCAATTTTTGATACCCTTTTTTAGAGGGAGGCATATTCCAGCCAATGCATTGTGCATCGATCAAAACAAATGGTAGTCGGAAGGGCCAAGATCTGGGCAAAAAGCGGGTAAGCTAGAATTTTCCATCAGCTATTTTCCAAATAGTATTTCTAGAACAGCAACATTAGACTGAGCGTTATCATGATGAAACATTATGAACTCGCATCTGGTCGAATGTTCTGGACGTGTCTCGGTTATATCTAGCTTTAAACGGATCAATTATTACTTGCAGAAGTCTCCCGTGATGGTTTGACCAAGATTTAGCAGCTCATGGTGTATTACACCCTTCTTATCCCACCAGAAGTTTTTTAGAGCATTATCTTTTAGCACCATGGCTTCCTGGTTGGCCGGGCTTTACATACGATTTTTTGCATTTGGTTGTGTTAGTGAATCCATTTTTCATCCCTGGTAATCATGTTACGCATTAAAGACTTCTTTTTGTTCGTTCAAGTAACATTTCGGACAGACAAAATCGTCGTCCGATATTTCTCAGTTTCAATTCGTTAGGGCACGATTTCCTTGCTGTTGGAGCTTTGAGTCGCTTCGAAATAGCTTGTAGAGTAACTGCAAATATTTTTGCGAGCTCTTGTTGTGTTTGACGCGAATCTGGATCGAGTAAAATTCTCTAATTCTCCATCTTCAAACTTTTTCAGTTAACCCAAAAGTTCTTTGTCCTTAACACTAAAATCACCATTTTGAAATCGTCGAAACCATTCTCTGCAAGAGTTATCCGACGATGCAGATTCATCATAAACTTCCTCAAGCATTCAATCAGGGCGCTCCGAACTAAAATTCTTGAGAGGGGGGAAATTATCAATTGCTGAATAAAGTTCCAATTTTACCGAATGTTAAAATACAAGCAAGCACATATGTCGTACATGCATTACATTTAGTGAGAAAAACATTAAGAAAACAATTAGAACAACTAAAGGAACAAAAAATCCCAATTTTGCAATATTGCCTTCAAATTGCCGAATCATCAGCAAAATGTGCCGAATATGGAAATTATTGAGAGGCCACAGTTGCCTCCCATCAGGGCGCTCCTGCATTCAATGTGCTTCAGCTACAATTTTCTTCCAATTAAAACAAAGAATCAAAACTTCCAGCAAATGATGCTTACTTGGAACTAAACACGACATTTTTAATGCAGTAAAAATTAAACCTTTTGTGTAAAACTCATAGGGTTATAAACAATATTTGGTTGACAGATGTTGACACTTCACGATACAGCAAAAATCAGCTGTCATCGTCAACCATTTATAGCACTTTACGCTACCTTTTGAAAATGAACCGAACTAAATTGTATACCGAATAATAATTACTACGATTTATTTATTTGGTAATAATTGCATAGCGGAAGAAAGTAACACAAGAAAAAGTCTTTGAAAATAAAGCAACTAGCAGTCACCAATGGCAACAAAAAACGGTTAAAAAAAGGAAAAGAAACAACCAATCTTCCTCCAACATTTTTAGCAATCCAGAAACTGATGCATGTTTAAATGCATTTTTAACTATTTCTTGGAATGTGTAGTTGATTTTCAGTTCGTAATATTACAACAGTTAGAGCTCCTTAACAACAGTGAGCTCTCACTTATGCACCTGCCCTAGGGACCAACAGAAAAAGGCGCATTAGTGAGAGAAACGTATAAGTGAACAAGCCTATTTAAAGGACTAAAACTCAACATAGGTTCTAATGAGAGAGTAAATAAGAATGTTTCTATAGAAAAGGGACATATTAATACAGTTTGGCGATTACTGTAACGTAACTATGATGATTAAGAGAAAACAAAAGTTGTAGCATGCCTAATTACAAACTGTTCCCTTTAAAACGATGCATAATAGATAATTGTTCCTCTCCAAACTCTAGTTCATGCGAAAAAGATGCCTTCCGTGAGCAAAAAAGGCGAAAGATTAAAGAGGAAAGTAAAGAAAAATGCTTATTTTTTAAAGAAAATAAATTTTCATACATTTTAGGGAAAATTCGGTGCATAAGTGAAATATTTATCCTTAGAGCGACGCATAAACGAACGGTATTGTCATTATTTTGCTATGGAATGTGCTGGGACCATTCAAAATCGTCGTATAAGTGAAAAAGGCGCATAAATGAGACGACGTATAAGTGAGAGTTCACTGTATATATAAAACTGTTTAAAAAATTGATTAAAATGAAAAAAACAACAACAACAAATTACACAATGCAATATTAAGAATATTTATTCATGTAAAACATAAACATCATATAACCAATTTACAACAAATGAATATCAGTTTGCACTAGATATTTCAACAACGTTTAATCTTTGGGCTTTGAAACAATTCTCCCCTAAAACATCTAGAACTCCTTCCTTCTTGTAACTCATTTATAAAAAGTGAACTCTATAAATTTCTATACAAATAGACTTACTGTGGTAACATGTAAAATATTTCACAAATAATCTTTTAAACTGAAGATTTGTTCTTTAAATACGAAATTGCATTTTAAAATGCAAAACAAAGTTTAAGTAATAGTATGAAAGAAAATACTTTACTAAAGTCACATCTAAAAATAAAGTATATTAAGTATATCAGTACATATTGTATACAAACAGCACTTTAACTATTACATTTACAAATTACGCTTATGTATACACATGCACATACATATAACATATGTTACCTCAGTCTTCCCATAATCTTAATATAAAATACTATTATTATACTGTATTTAACATATAGTACATTTCATACAAGTGAATTTACTGGAAGAAAAAAAAGCTATGTAAAATCAGAGTAAAATTTCGGTATGCAGAAATCTGTGTTTTACAGTTGAGTTGAGCTATACAAAATTTGATACTCAAACATAATCTTTTGCAAAAATGATGGGGGGAAAAGAACTAACCTTTTATGAAAATTGCTGTTGCATTTATGGATCTTTCACAAGAAACTTGAAGGCAAAAATGGATCCGTTTAGAGTTTTTGTGTTCAAAAATACACTTTTTAACCCTAAAAACTAACTCCTAAAATGTCTGATTTTCTTTCTTATACCATTTTCGATTTTCGTAACAGTTTAATATTTCAAACTCTATATTAATACATTTATTAATTTTTCATTCAGAATAACCCACTGATAGTAATTTTGGGTTTTTGGAAAGTGGCAAGTTTATTTCCTAAAAGTGAAATTTTTTGGTGCAAAAATTGGATTTTTGATGTTTTATAAGAGCTAATGAATTAGATTTTAAAGAGGAAAACATGGATTGGAAATAAGTACAAAAATCCTAGATTTATGAAGATTTTAACTTCCAGTGTCCTGGCTGAACATTTTAGAAATCTTGCAATTTATAAAGGAAGTTCGAATTCGCAAGAAAATAGTAAAATATAGGAAGACTCAGATCGAAACAATCAAGAACTATCTAAGCAAGAAAAAAATTTAATTTTTTTTTTAGGATTCAATTGTTGTATAGACGTTGAACTGACTCTACTTTTGTTTAAATTACTTTTTTTGCTTTCAGAGTTCTTTTAACATGTTCAAATAATAACTCAACATAGCATAAAATCAGCCAATATAAATAAAAACATTTAACCCTCGTAGGTCCCTTGGGTCATATATGACCCCAATGCATTTTCTGTTTAATACATCTTTTTTCTCAACCGTTTTTTTTTAATGGCTTTTTGTGACTTTTATTCTGTTAGTTTTGGATACAAAATACTGCTATTATTTTGTTTTTATTTTATTTTATTTTTCCTGTTTTTGCCTTTTTTACACACAAGACCCTTGGGGTCACTGGCGACCCCAGACATAATATTTTGTTTGCTTACCAACTTCTCTGTTCTTATCATGCCCACTTTTTCAGCAATTGGTCAATGGGCACACTAATTATCAAATATAATTTCTGACGACCAAAAGAGGTTCAAAGTGATATCTAGAGTCCTTTGTTTTGATAACAAAGATACTAGAGCAGAAAGGTCACAGAGTGATAAAATGGCTGCTATTCGAGAATTATGGGTCAATTGGGTTGAAATTTTGACTAAATTATACAATCCAGGAGATAATGTTACAATTGACGAACAACTTGTAGGTTTCAGAGGCCACTGTCCATTTCGATAGTACTTGCCAAAAAACCGTCCAAGTATGGCATAAAAATATAGATTGTTTGTGACTCTAAAAGTGCATATGCATGGAATATGCTAGTATACACTGGAAAGCCGAAGGATGGTCCACCAGAGAAAAAAAAAAGCTTTACGCGTTGTTTTGGATATGACCTATGGTCTCAACGGAAAAAAAATAGAAGAAGGTATTTTCTGGAAGAATTAGGCTATGAACTTATAAAACCTTCACTACGTAATAGAAAATGTTCCCCAAGAACTGAAGCATCTTCTGCAGCAATTGTTATGAAATCCCAAACAGATGATACAGAAGATCAAAATAAAAGTGAAAGCATCTCTACTAATGCGAAAAAAAAGAGGACGTTGCAACTTTTGCCCAAGAGGACTAAATAGAAAATGCAGCGACAAATGTAATAAGCGTTTAAAATTTGCTTGCAAAAATCATTTGTTGCAGGTTTGTAACAATTGTAAATAAATCTACTGTTATTGTAAGTTTTGCTCTAAAATTATTATTTGTAATGCGTAAGCTATATTTTACTTTAATTGCGTCTTTTTATTCTTATTTTTTTATCATTAAATGTGTGTGAACTTCAAAAATTCATGTAACATTCAATAATCATAATAAATTAATTAATGGAAACATTGGGGTCAATTATGACCCCAAGGGTCTTGAGTGTAACCAAAACGGGAGGGACCCACGAGGGTTAAAATATTGAAGCACAAGTAAAAAAAAGTAAAATTCTTTTTTTTTAAAATTCCCAAAGAATTTATTTAGGCTTGAGTTATACACTAATCCTTTTATTCCTTGAGAAAACCTTGAATAGATTGAAAAAAAAAAAAAATAAATAAATAAAAAAATTACAAAATAAACAATTTTCTTCTACAAAATTCTAATTCAGTTCTAAGATAATTCTAAATACAGCATTTTTTGTCAAATTAGAACTATTATGCCTCTTAAAACATCTTTCAAATACATTGAAGACAATAGCAGATTTATTTTGTTGCTAAAAACTGCCTTTGCACAAATTTTTCATTGAAACAGACATTACATTTAACTCTAAATATGACTTGATGAAAATTTAAGTCAAAACCTTCCAGTTTACTTCCCTTGATTTCTTTCTAAAGCATTTTTTTAATATCGACTGTCAATTAACAGCACAGAATACTTCAAGATTTTAGTTGCTAAAATTAGCTGCCACATAAATTGGGTAATTGCTGAAGTGAATGTATCTTTGTAATCAAAGATTAATAATACAGTAGAACTTCAAATATCCAAATGAATCTTCATAAAGTTTAATTTAACTTTCCTTTATATTCAGTAAACAATAAGAGTTAATTTTTGCTTAAAAAATGTAGCATCACTGTATGTGGGAACTTCCTATAACTTTAACTGCCAATAACACAATGCTTTTAGTTGTTCCCTTGCAACTTCAAGTTATCGAGACTCGATATTTAGTTTTTCTATCACCTATTTCATGTGAAATTAATAAATTTCAATTTTGAAATATCTAATAGCGAATAGTTTTTCAAAAATGCATTTACTTGTGAAATTGTTTCAATTTTACATTTTTCTATTGAATAAGTCAATGAAATGTTATTGCTTGTATTGAGCGGTAGTTAATACGTACCAACCCTCTGAAATACAATGGCCACAACAGTAAAATTAAAAAAAAACATTTTTTGGATCATAAATGAGCTTCATTTCTCTAATTATAGGGTAAAATGCAAACTTTAGAAAAAAAAAAGGCTTGTGTCCATTAAAGTGTGTTGAGATTAAATGGCATACTATTTTCTTAAATGGTATTTTTTTGGTTATTTTTGCAAATCTGAAACCCATGGTTACAATTGGTTCATATTTTTGAGATTCTACTGTAAATCATAAAATTTAACTACAAACAACTTCTTTCTGCATTCTATTGAAATCGATAGAAACCCAAGCTGTTAACAAAAGTTCAATTTCTGAAGCCCCAATCTACTTTAGGGTTAGACTATTGCAAATTCCAAAATAGCAATTTTCAAGTATTTTTGCATCCTATGTAGAATTTTATTTCACACTGAGCCATAAGAGTTGTAAGTCTTAATCTTTGTCTGCACCAGACAAATGGTTTTACGCTCTCCTGCAAAGTAGTGACTTATGTCAGTCAGGCTTTGAAAAACGGAAATTGTCAAAAAATTAATCGCACTTTTAAGGCTACAGTGGAGCTCCTTTATCAGTACAAAAGCACTCATCTTAAAACAGCAAAGACAATCTACAATAATACAGTAAAATATAACGCATAAGTAAAAACTTTGAAATAAGAGTATTAGATCAATTGAGCTATTTTAGATATGTTGCTTTTTTTTACTTAGATAAGTAATGAATGACAATGTCAATGTACCACTTTTAGAGACACAAGTGCTTAAAAAGATTTAGGTGTAAAGAAATTATTCCACGAAACATGCTAAAATTGGAATGGTGTAAATAGCTTTCTATCAGATGACAAAGGAAAATAATGAGAAATATAATGCTAACATTCAATAAAATTTTGAGATTAAGTAATAAAATTCAAAAAGCCTTATCACAATCTCTTAATATCACAATAATAAATAAAGGTGCTTCCCCATTCAGAAAAATCCAAAGCATAAGACATTTTTGACCATACTTCAAAGATCACAATACGAGAGATTGCACCCACAATAATCAAGAAATAAGCAAAACATCGTCAGCACAAACAATAATCCTATATCACATAAATATATACAAAAATATATACCCATATCAAGCACGTAAAAATCCTACTTAAGCTTCTTTTAAAGCAACATTATTGCAAGCTTTTTTGTTCAGCATTCAGCATCGTATATAAGGAACAAAATATAACATAAAGGTGTGTAAAAATCTTCAGAACAAAGTGAGTGCCAGGAAAATTAAATATCATGAAATATTCATTCCTGAAAAATTATGAGATATTTTTTCGAAGCTTTGACAATAATGCAATCTTTAAAGAAAATAAAAAAAAGGGGCCTTTGAATGGTACTTATTTAATGAAGGAATTTCAATATCACAGGAAACAAAATAAAAAAGTTTAACGGTAGTTATGAATCGATTTTATTTATGCATATCGTGGGGTTACAAGTGAAATACACTAAGTCAAAATTATTAATTTTCACATTTTTAGTTTATCTTACACATAAAAATGAGCTGTTTCTACTGGTGAAACCCACTAAGTCATATCTTTATTTAATTCAGTTTTTTAAACAAATTTGTAATCACATGAAGTACTCAAGCCAAGTAGTTCTTACAGGTAAAACACACTAAGGGACTTAGTTGCTTTCTAATGTTGAAAAATATTTCATAGTAAAAGTAAAACACAACTAAGTCCATGACTTAGTGTGTTTTTCATGAACTAGGTTTGAAATGAGATGTTAAAATAAAAATTTTTTGATCAGCCTTTTCTCAAAATCATGTATTTTGACTTAGTGTGTTTCACTTGTAACCCCATGATATATTCATAATATGAGGCTTTTTTTTTTCTTCATGCTTTTAATATTTCAACGTTGCATCTTAATTTGACCATTTTTACAAATGGTAAAATGTATCTAGGACTAAGGGTTGCGAAAAAGATCTTGCAGACAAAACCTGGATGCACTGTATCTATTGTTGCCTCAGAGCAACAGTAAAATTTTATCCTAGAAATAATAGTATGTTCCACCATTGTTTTGAGGCTACAATATGCACATATAAAATTAATTTTTATAAAAATTATCAGTTTTGAATTATAATAAAATTTAGTCAGATTATTTATGGATTTATATTTTATAGTAATGTAAGGAAGAAATAATATTTAGATAATTTCGCCGTTTTTCAGCTGAACACACAAAATTGTTTCCTGAGAAAAGCACTATATTATAGTAGCACCAAGTGATTAGCAGTTTATCATGTTGGTAAAAAGGTCTAAAAATGCTTTAAAATCTATATTTTAATTGATAAAATTGTGTTTTAAGCAGTTAACATTTTAACTATGCATCTTTTGTTTAAAATATTTTAAGCTAAAACATATGAAAACAATTGAAGAAAATTATTAAATTGAAAACTCAAAATAACTTCAGTATAATAAAAGCAAATGCTCCACAAATATTTATCTATTAAAGAAAAAACAAATAAATTTAGTGTTCTGTTGAAAAGTACACATTTAAAGTAATTCAATGATTAATAATTATAATACTTCAACTTTACTGGCACTGAAAAGTAAATGCTGCGTCATTTCCAATTGTTCATCCAACTGAATACGATATGCTCAAGTAAAATCTATCTGACTAGCATAGCTCAGTAGTTTAAAAAAATGTCCATGAGAAAAGCACCTGGAAGAAAAAAAAAACGTTTTCAAAATTTTAAACTTTCAGAAAATTTCTGAAATTTTTTTTCATATAATACTAAATTTTAAAATCTGTTATCAAAAGGAAAAAATTAATAACCATAAATAAAAAGGAGAAAATAAATTGAAATAAAAAATAAATAATAAATAAACTACAGATAGAACATTCCAATCAGGCAAGTTCTAAAATTTAAACAATTAATTAACCTGATAGCAGATAATACGAGGCGCGTTCAAAAAGTAAGGGCCGTTTGGTCACAGAAAAAAATATACTCATAAGAAACAAATTTCATTGTCATATTTAGAAAGGTACAAACTTACTTCACTTCTCTACATAATCGCCGTTCACTTCTAAGCATTTTTCGTACCGCTGCACCAGCTTTTTTAACCCCTCTGCATAGAAGTTTGCCGCCTGAGAGTTGAACCAGTTGACAACGGCAATTTTGAGTCCCTCTTCGGTTTCAAAACGTTTTCCACCGAGCCACTGTTTAAAATGCAAGAAGAGGAAGTAGTCGCTCAGGTGCAATATCCGGAATGTACGATGGATGATCAAAAAAATCCCAACAAAAATCTTGAATTTTCTTCTTGGTTTTTGCAGCAGTGTGAGAATGCGTGATATCGTAAAGCAGGATTATGCCAGATGACAGTTTACCGCGGCGTTTGTTTTAGATGGCACGTCTCAATTTGTTGATGCAACAACAAACAGCAATTTTTAAACAGTAGTGCGTTCAAGTTGAGGAAATTCTTCAGCTAGGGCAACTAATCGTCAATCGACAATCAGATCACAGTGCTTGGTTCACTTGTGAAACGATTTCATCAGTCTGGATACTGGGCCTGCCACTCCGCTCTTCGACAAAGACATTTGTTCTTCCATTTTTAAAATTGTGTAACCTTTCCTTTACTCATAACTGTAGGTTTATAAACCAGGCATAATTCCCGATGAATTTCAGTAGCCAACGATCCTTTTGCACATAAGCAACGAATCACAGAACGCACTTCAAAGTTGGCGGGATCAACGATTTTCACGGCCGATGTCCTCTGCATCCACGGACAACAATAGGACTTCAGAACCAAAACAAATGACGCTGTAGCTTCGCAATGAGTCAGTAGATCGTGTTGCAGCCGTTAAACTGTGCTCCGAAGAGCCATTATTAAAATATAAGCAAACGGCCCTTACTTTTTGAACGCCCCTCGTATATTGTGCATAAGAAGCAACTTTAGAATAATGACAAGAAATTTTAAGCAAGATTGTCAGGATAACAAAGGTCAAAATATGCATTTGGTTGACAGATGAATTGTGCTCTAGAAAGCTGTTCTCAACTTCCAAAAGAATTTCAAGGGAATAAAGAAATGAAACAAAAAAAGGAACGATTGATTTATTCATTTTGTGGTCATGTACGAAAACTGAAAAAACAATGTCAGCCCTCTTGTTAATGTTGTGAAAGTGACTAATGTGCAAAACAATCACACCTAAATGCTGGTTTATCTAAATAAATAAATGGCTACTTCTGTATGTATGTCCGGGGTAATCTTCAAAACTACTAGACCGATCTTAACCTTTTTTCACCCTAGATTAAGAGGAATCAGGATAGGCTATAATTTATTTCTAAAAAACTTAACTTTTATTGTTATTACAGAAAACAGTAAATTTTACGTAATTTCTCCATTAAATGATTAAATTTTCAACCCTTTGTTGCCTTGCAACAACAATATTAATAGTAATCACAATGAAAATATTGAACCAAGGCTTCTCTGGAGTAAGTATGAAATGTATTGCTTTCTTAGGATTTTGATACTCATCTGTGCCAATAATTGCTAATGGGGCTAAATAAAACGAGCATTGATTTTGGCAACAGTTAGGAGATAACAAGTGTTTTTTAAAGCCAAAAAATTTTATAAATTAGGTACATAAGATGTTTTTACTAATTGAGTTTTACAAGCTTATAACATTTCCTATTTACCTTTAACATTATTTGTAGCTTGCATTTGTATTTAGGGTGTGTAACAGTTTTTTTTAGTTTATCCAGACAGAAAAAATAGCCATTGTTTACAGGAGTAGCCATTTATGTATATAGATGTGCATTGTACACTTTAATGATGATAAAATTATAAATGAGTATCACTGAAACACATTATCCAACAGAAACCCGGGCAGCACCAGGTACCCGGCTAGTCTCAAATAAAAAGAGGGGGATTACCGTGATATTGTGTCAGTATTTAAAGAAGGGCATAGAGCCTGAAAAGTTAGGAACCCCTGCTTTAGAATATGAAGATAAGGTTCGGAAATACATCGACACATAAAAAGACTGATTTTGAGCCACTTGTAAATTATTATTTTTTTATAAAAAAAAGCGGGTGAACTTAAAAAATGCCATGTAACATTCAATAATCATAATAAATTAATTAAAGGACACATTGGGATCGTTTATAACCCCAAGGGTCTTCAGTGTAGCAGAAATGGGAGGTAATCACGAGGGCTAAAGTTTAACTGGAACTATCATGTCCAAATGTTTCACTGTGTAGTATTTTTAATAAGTAACCTCTTTTTTAATCCTTAAATTGTAAGTGAGGTCTCAAATTATTTTTACTTTAAAGTGTGCATTTTACTAGTATTTTTCAAAAGGAACTACATTAACTTTTTTAGTGCACAGATTATTTTTGAATTTTATTAGTTTTTGTAAAAATCCCCTAACCTTGGTTATAACAGTAGTTGGCAAGCACATCATAAATTTCATAGTCTGAACGTTATAACTTATCCTACGCTACATTTTTTCGGACCTCTAGTAGGAAAAATCAAATTCATGAACTTATCAAGGAGCATGAGTCTGCGCACTCCCTTATTTTGTCGAAACGTGCTCTGAACACACTGTTTTCCTTAAGTGAAACCTCCAGCAAATTTGAGCATGCACCAGGCCTGCTCTGATTTTATCAAAATAGGGGAAGAAATCAGGAAGTAAAAGGATGTAAAATAACATGTTCTGCAGTTCTTTTTTAATAGTGTACCAAAAGAAAAAGTTAGAAAGTGTCAATCCTCAATCTGTCATCAGTTTTTAAAACGCAATTTATCCCGAATGCTAATATTTTCTTTCAAGAACAGACAGTAAATGTCAACATGCGGGTTGAAAAAATAATAAAAACGCACATACAATTAATAAACAATTGTTTGATATCAAACCAATCTTACCTTATAAATTAGTATTTTCATTTGCAAGATTCAATTTTGGTTTGGCAGGAGGTAGGGGCCTTGGTGGTTTAGCTTTTTCAACTTCTGGACGCGGACATACAGGAGGGCCAACAGAATGAGAAGATGGCTCTGATGTCACAGGGGCTGTTTTCTCTAAATGCATGTTAGGCACAGTTTGCACAATCTCTGATTTAGATTCCACATCCAAAGTTCTATCATTCTCAGCTGGAGGGCAGGTTGAACGAGGCGGTCTCTCGGGAGGCTTATCTGTATTTTGATTCACAAGGAAATCAAAACGATTGATTTTTGTAGATGATCTTGAACGTGGTATTGCCGGAGGACTAGTTTGAGCCTTCACTGCATTTAAGCTAGGATTTAAATTGCTATTGTCTTGATGTGGTTCGATTTTATTTGTTTTATCAACTGCAGGCAGAAGGTTCTGGGGAACAGGTGAAATATCATCATCATTGCTCTTATGAAGAGTCGGATGAGTTTCGTTCAAAGGTAAAGTATCTGAATTTGAAGCACTAGGAGGTTTTTTCGGTCTTTCCGGTGGCGGAACAGTCGGTCTTTCGATGTGACTACGAGACATACATTCTGGAATTTTGTCTGGATGTATGCCCCGAGACAAACGTTGAGATCTACGATCCAAAGAAAGAGAAGAATAAGATACCGGTTTATCAGGAACAATGGGCTTTTCAGGTCTACTGACAAGGCCTAATTCACCACCAGATATATTTTCATTCGATCTACGGCGCATTACAACAACATTTTTATCAATTTTTTCTTTTGGGGAAATTGCAGTCACTTTATTCAGGTTAGGTTCTTCGACTTCGATAAAATCAGTAGTTTCTGTAGAAAAATCTATTAATTCATCCACTGGAACGACAGCTTCGGTGGTAATCTTATCACAGGTAAGTTTCTGTGCAGGAGGTGGGGGTGCAGCAGGTTTCTTAACACACCTGCCAGTTCGAGGACTGCTCGATGGATCTTTGACAGTCCTGAAAAAATTAATTCAGTAAAACAGACAAAATATTAAATCATTATAATTTTGAGGTGTTCAGTTAAAGATTTTGAAAATGTACTTTTCTTCTCCTTGCAATTACTAGTTTTGTAAAGGCTTCATTCATAAATATTTAACAGTATTCTTGTTTTATTTCTCAAAAAAGATCTTATCTACTTTTATATCACACTTGTTTTTCTAAAAGGAGTTTCTAGTTGCTTAAATGTTTTGTAATAAAATATATGTAACTGCAATTCATATTTCTACTGTGTTTTTTCATAAAATAAATAAATAAATAATGCATGTAGAGATTAACCTATTCATTTAAAGATGAGCAGAATTTTTTGGGATAAAACTAGTAGTAGAATTACTTAGCTCTATATGGAGCTGGGCAGGCAAGAATTATCTGAGCTTTCACTCAAGAAGGATTGTGCATCTTATTATATTGACGATGTAAATTTTAAATAATGATAGCAAATCTTAAGCTTCTCAGAGTAGGTTAAGAAGATGAACTGTGAATTTTAAAACATATTTGTTGAAAAATCACATGCAGTATCTGTACATTCACATGAGAACAGTGATAGTAACTATAGTTAGATTGTAACCAATACAAAAAATGATGACACCTAGATGCTTTGTGAGAAAATAAAGCTATTTGGGAAAACATTGCCCAAAATTCTTCAAAGTGTCTATTATTTTTATTTCATATACAGCAAACTACCGATCATCCACAGGTGGCTTATTTAGGTCTTTCACATTCCAAAAATGAATTTCATTGATGATTAACTACATATAAATAAATGTTCCTGTTTTAACTTTTTAAGTCCAAAATCTGTTTTTAAAAAACTTTTCTTCCCTCTCCCTTCCAATGAAACCTTCGACATCATCCAAACCTGATGAATCAAAAGCTCTATGTTGAAACCTGATTTTTAGATCTACATAACTAGTTGAAAACAGGCTTTTTGACCTCCGCAACTTACCGCAATAGACCCACACAACTTACTGCTTTTTAGATTTGCATTATTTACATGCGTAAACAAGTGACCAGACCAGTTTAGCTAGAAAAAGTTAACTGTTCCAATACGCTTTTGGTGTAACCAAGCACGATCTGATTCAGCTAATAAGCTGCAAGATTTGCTGGAGTAAGTGCGCAATTGTTTTGCCATAATGAACCATTCTTTTTTTCATCTACATACATATTTTTACATACAGTGTCAATGTCTTAGGTTAAATGTGTGTGAGTGTTATTGACTCTTCAAACTATTGTGTAACACTAATGTCATTTTTTTATTTGGCAAATTATTTGGTTCCTATCCCACTAATTTCTGTGGATAATCGAGAGCTTAATGTGTACAATCTTTCTCTCTCCTTTCTTCAAACATTAATTTTGACTGATAAGATGAAAATAGAAATTCAAAAAAAAATATTTCATAACATAAAAACATTGTTAAGTTCCATCTGTTGGATTTAAAGTCAATTAAAATTGACAAATTCAAAATTTGCATAGGATCTATAGATTTCTTTAATAAAAAATAACAATCAAAATTACAACAAAATTCAAATTTTAGGCAGTATCAGTTGTAAAAAAAACTCACCCAGCAACCTGCAAATTATTTCCATTTATTTCCGTATCGCTGCTTAAGGAATCATCAGTGAAATCTGAGACACTTGTTTCATTCATGTTTGAAACCACAGAAGAACCTTTCACAGGAAAAGGAATTTCTGCATCTACAAAATTTAACAGAGTGTCAGATTGCAGTGGTAAATGAATAAATACAAAAAACACTAGATTTTAACTTTAAAGTTGCCATGAAAAAAAGTTTTACGAATTAATTTAATTTTTACAAAATAAATACACTAAAGGTTTTTTAATGCTATGAAATATTAAGAGAAGAAAATAGCAAAATTCATATAAATGTCGCTTTTAATCTACATAATATTTATCAAAGAACACAATGAAAAGTTTTTGAAATTAAAAACAATATAAAACGAATAGAATCAATAAACTACAACAGAAAAATTTGATTGAAGTCAATAAGGCCTAGAAAAAAAAAGCATCCCATAAAATTAGTATTTTCATACATAAAATTTGTTATAGGGCTTTAAATGAACAATGATAAAGCTCAAACTCAAAAAGTCTCATGCTGAAATGTACACATACAATAAACTAGAAAAATACATATAAAAACAGCTCCCTAAAAATTTCAATGCCATACACTGTGCCACGACGTCCTCCCTCCAGTTGGACAACCATGGTTATGTCATGATCCTGTATGGCCCTTTTTAGAGGCATTTTCAAAATTTCATACCTCTATAGAGCAACAAGTCAATTCTTGACAGCAAAGGCCATATTTCTTCTCCATCTTTTCTTTAGTTTTTTAAAGTAAACATTTAGTGACTTGACTGAAAGTGTGTAAAGTCTGATGTACGCATACAACATTCAACAACTGCTATTTACAACTGCTTTATTTTTCTATTTTTTGAATGTGTCAAGTTTCAAAGTGAGCCTTTTGGCCCATCAACTCTATGCCGATATGTGACTCTCTTGGCTTTTTAATATAATCAATTAATAAACATATTAATAGAATCAATTGATAAATAAATTTAATTTCATACCAAAATTCAATTATAAACAAAAATGTTCCATTTCTTAATAAATTTTAACTAGTTACATAAATGGGGAAAGAATAAAACCTTTACTCTTAATTTGAATAGTAAAAATGAACAAAACATATTTTACTAGCCTGGCATCTTTTTCAAGCTACTTTACAATGTAAAAGCACATAGTTGCAAAAAAAAAAAAAAAAGAGTGTAGACACATGTTTTGGGTTTTCGATGCAAAAAAGATGTGAGGTCGTTCTGCATTGAAAAGCAAAATATTGCGTGTGGGTGATTGAACTGAAAAGCAATAATTCACACACATCCCAAGGGGTCCATGTATATTCTGAAACAC
Organism: Uloborus plumipes; assembly: GCA_038373865.1. NCBI lineage: Eukaryota > Metazoa > Arthropoda > Arachnida > Araneae > Uloboridae > Uloborus > Uloborus plumipes. The sequence goes on from JAXGGA010004353.1 coordinate 40,519, forward strand.
ATGCCTGTAATTTTTTGCAACTGTGTGCAGTTTTAAGATTGATGATTTCACATTTACTCGTCAGCATAAACATATTCATTTCTTAACCTGACAATGTGCCTAATACTATAAAATCTTATTATCATTTTATTTCTTAAAGCAAAAGAAATAAACAGCACAATTTGAACTAAAAACTCCAATACTGCCTCTTAGGTGCTGTAGCAAGCATGAAACATAAACCAAGTTTTATTTTTGCAAGAAAAATGCTTTAACTGAATAATAATCTAAGGTTCCCTACAGAAGTAAACACCAATTATTTCCTATATTTTTACTGCAGTTCTGATGCATCAAAAATATAATTACCTGGAAAAAAGTAATCTGAATATGAAATTAAAATATCTATAATAGTTGTATGCAAGCTTGCTGTTGACATATTCATTCTGTAAGAAAAGAACATAAATGTTAGGAATGCAATGCTGCAATAATGTTAGCTTTTATTATTTTGTAAACATATGATGAAAAACGAATATATTTTTATATTGCATTTACTTTTTTTTTCATAAACTTTAAAACAATAACCTGACAATTTTTTGTTCTTAAGCTCCCAAATTAAATGCATGATTGTAGTGGTGTGCATTTCATGTATGAAATGCACATTAGTACAGTGAAATTCCAATTTTAAGTTTTTCAAGGAACTGAGTGAAATAAAATTAAAAAAAAAAAAAAAAAACATAAAATATGGGAAATATATATATGAAGCAAACATCAAATAGAAAAAAATAAAGGAAGTAAAGATACTCCTTCAAAAGGTATAACACCAATATTTTACAAAATCAAATCAATCAATATCATTTTATACATCACTTTCATGCATTTTGTTGCAAATCCTGGCATTTAGTCCTGGCATAGGTTGAAAATAGTCCATAATAGTAGATTGTTTTTTAGTCATTAAGTACAAAGTAAATACAGCACCTTATAGAATTGAAATATTTTGCTTATTACTGATGATGAGTGATTTTTTTCCTCTCAAGAATGAGAAGAAAGAAGAAACCAGTTTCAGAAGACAGGAATCTGTGGAATGCATTTCTGTTTCCATAGATTAACTTTCAACAACGTGGATTATCTTTAAAAATGCAAAAGGAAAAATATCGTTTATTTTAGAATTTTTTTATTTTACTTTCCAGGGAAAATGTAAAATTCCATAAGTAACAAACTTACACAATTGGGGTTAAATTAATATTATTAGTATCCTGAAAATATGGGACCTGATGAAAAAAAAAACTCAAAATGTAGGACAAATGCTGATCCGGAGTACATAAAATCTGAGTTTTGCTGTAATTGAAAATAGTTCATAAAAATATTTTCTACTATTTGAGATTAAAATGCCTTGCTTTCTATGCTTTTTTATGAAAAGGTAAATAAAGAAACATTATATATTGAAAAATTGAGAACAATCAACAAAATTTAAACTTACCCAAAATTAGCTGGATTGCTTTCTAACAAAGGCCATATTAAGTTAGGAGACATAACAATAGCAATATTTTGGGATGACATTTTGTTAACATCTGCATTTTCCAGGATCTTTGACAAAAATTTTATTACATACCTAAAAAAGTAACAGAGTTGATCCCTTTAGAACAAAGTTGATATATACAAAGAGCATTTTTCGAAGATAGTGTAAATAATAATAATGTAAATATGGTAATGGCAATAATAGGTTCATTAGTCATTATTATGAAATTTTACACCAGTAGAAGAGATATACATATCCAAATTACATCATTGATATTAGTGATGAAAAGAATATTTGGCTTCGGCCGAATACCTAGTTTTCTATTCGGCCTTGGACGAACATAAAAAGTGTATTTTATTTTTGCTTATCATGTTTAATAGGTTTTTTATGTGGAATCTTGTTATTCTGTGATGAATTGCCGTTTATGAGGATATTCACTAATTTTCTCGTTAACTAAAAATGCATGTACTATAAATCTTGACTATCTTAACTCATCAAGTAAATCTATGCAAAACTGTAGGATAAAGCAGAACAAAATACATTTCTGGCATATTATGAAGGTTGGTACCCTTATTTTATTATATAAAACTAATTCTAATATGTATTAGATTAAAATAGATGAAATGTAAGCATAAATCATGCATGAAACAAAGGTCAGCTCTTTCTCTCTCAGATTAAAATATGTATAAAAATGAAATCGTATGATATATAAATGTTTCTTCCTGGATCTTTTCATTAAAAAAATGATTATCAGAATTTAAAATATACAAACATTCATTAATATTTTCCTTACTTATTGTTTAAAAATTATTCTGTTATCTTTAAAATTGTGAAAATTAGAGAGCGATGTTTTTTCTCAACAAACACAGATTATAGTTCAGAAAGAAAATTCAGCATGTTTAGGAGATAGGTCTCTTTCTTTTTCCATTTTCTCATAGAATGTTATCAAATTTTGAAAGAAAAGAGTTCACTACATTTGGTACATGTAGTGAAACCCTGGTTTTTAAAGATACTTTCCGGCCAGTTGGGATAGGTTAGAAAATTCAATTCTCCCCACTTAAAAGACTATTTTGTTCTTTCAAATATGGGCTATAACAGTCAACTTCTCTTATTTCACTTTGAGCTGAGGTTTCAGCCTCATTTTGTAATTGGCTAGCAATTTTGTTAGTACATTCCTATAAATATATTCTACTTTTTGGTAATTTCTTGGCCGAATATTTTAAAGTTTGAACTACCGTTGCCATTTTTTCAAAATTTACTCCAAATTATGTTTAAAAATCTTTAATGATATACATTAAACTCTTAATAACACAAAATTATGCTTTAAATGCAACCTGTGCTTTGCACTTTCTTTTTAAGCAAAAACAAGTTAACCATTCAGTGGCCAAACAGCTGAATATTCAGTAGTCAGCCAAATCACTATTCATAGCATCCCTAATTGATATGAACTACATTCATAACAATTAAAAAAAAAAAAAAAAACACTAGCAACTCAGAACATTATCAAAACAGCACGTTTAAACAGGATAAAAACACATACGTTTCAGATTAATTATTCATTTTTTCTGTATCATCAGCATAAGCAGGTATGTGAGTTTATATATGAAGGGCCAGGGGGAAAAAAGATGAAAGTCACTTTTTCGTCAATTTTGAGATATTAGCGCTATCTAGGGGCTATGAAGGACTAGTATCATCTGGTAGAACAACAAGGAGGGAAAAAGATGAAAAGCGACCGAAATGTGAATGAAAACTTGAAAAACTACATAAGGAGTTAGGAGAAATCAAACTTTGTTCTTCGTTTTTCTCGAAATCGCTTTTTGGTCACTTTCATCTTTTTTCCCCCTGGCCCTTCATATGCATGCGCATAAACATGAGAGGCACAATTCACTCAGCCATGGTATCTTGCCATTTTACAGCTAAAACACCAATGGTTAAAATGTTTTCAAGCAAACAGTAAAAAGAATTAAAGCATTGAAAAATTACAAAAAAAAATTTTGGTATGGACCCTACACTACTTCCTTTTACGTGTAAATTTCTTAGTCGATGCCTCAAGTGTTAAAATAGTGTTGAGAGTGAGCAAGATAACAATTCAAACATTTACACCCCATGATTTCCATGAAGCAATGCAAAAAAAGTTTTACAATGATTAATTTTCTAAATACCGCGCCGATTTTAACATCATTCAGTGGATTTTTTTTCAAAATATTGCTAATAGAGCCAAACTGAACCCAAATTTAAAAAATCATGTTTTTCGCCAAATTTGTCACCAACTTGGCGATATGTCACCAAGCTGGCGTCAAACACTTGGCAAGCAAAAGCTTGGCTTTCTATCAATAAGTGGTTGCGCCAATTCATCTCACTCAAGTCTGCACTGAAATTAACAGATATACCCCAAAAAAGGGCAAACCACCCCCTTGGGAACTTTTGAATGTAACCACAAGATTACGTGCACAACTAGACCCCCGTCAGAGCCTACATATTAACCTAGAAGCTTCTACCGCATACGGTTTTTGAGTTAGGTGACATACATACATAAACACATACATGCATACATAAGTACATACAGATGTCCAGAAGAAAACTTATCATAAATAACTTCGGGGTGGTTGAAAAGGATTTTCCAGCTGGTTATATGTTGGTAGGAACATATGCACGTGCTGACAGGTCGAGAAACTACTAAACATTCATTCAAGGGTGAGCAAAATCAAAATTTAGACTGAAATTTGAATGAATTTTTTTTTTTTTTTTTTGTGATTGCAATACTTCTTTTACTGCGTAAAAAGAGTGAAGTAGAAAGGAAAACAATATTGGATACCAGTCATTAAAAAGACAAATTTTGAAGAAAAAAAAGATGTGCCAAACCTAATGAAAATCAATAATAAATTTATGGAAACATTCAAGTGGACAAAACTTTCAAATCAATATACCACAGGAATGTATAGTTTCTTATTAATCATAGTAAGACATGAAGAATACACAATTTACAGCATTTATTTGATATAAACAAAGAAAAATAAATTAAGCTAATTTTCATTCTTAGCATGCAAACAACTGTTGAATCTAAAGTATAGTCACAAACAATATGATGAATGAAGGGCTATTTAACTGTTCAATTATATTCTAAAATACCAAGTACAAAAATCTGAAGTTTGTAAAATTTATAATTCATTAAACAAAAAATCAAGAAAAGAAAAAGAAAAACAGAAGAAAGAAAATTTCAACCAGCAAATAAAATATTCGCTAACACCAGAAAAGCAATTAATTAAACAACTCAACAAAAAGTGTTTTTGAGCCTTTTTGAGTTTTACTTACTGCACAAAAAGTGAAAAATCATTGGAAAATTAGAATGTGCAGGTTTTTTAGTTTTAATTTTTAATGTTTGTTGATGAAAGTGATAGGATAAAATTTCTCAAAATACATTACATAACATGAAATACATAATACATTACATAACATATTGCAAGCAAACTTCATTGAAATAAAATTGCGTGATACATGGCATGTTTTTTCTGTTTTTTTTTTTTTTTTTTTTTTTTTTCTGGTTAACAATAGTTGGAATTGCCAGAGTTAAGTAAAAAATAAATTATAAACAAATATGCATGGAAATTTGACTAAAAATAACTAAATATTTGGTACATCGTTTCCTAAAAAAATTAGAGAACATTTCCACCAAATATTAAATTTTTGTGTGACTTTGAGATGTTATTAAAATAATAGAAAGAATAAAAACAGCATTACTAAAAATACATAGCAAGAAAACATAAATTTTATTGAATTTCTTTCCCTTTTCGACACTAAAAAAAATCAAGTTCTTGATAAATGAATATTAAAATTGATCACACAGAAAAATATGATTTTAAAAATAACATACTGAAGATTCCTAAAATTGCTTTCAGGTAACCTATATAACACCTGCCACAGTGCTTGCAATCGGCCATCAAAATCTTGAATTCTATAATGATGGGAAAATATAAAAAAGAGGAAAAGGTTAAAACATTTCAAATTTGTGGAACAGATCGAAACACCTTTCAATTATGTAAATATAAATATGATGTGAAAAGTACTGAACTAGAAAACATGCATTTCAATCATTTTAATCAAGTACACAAACATTAAAAGTCTACTTCATGCATTAAAAATTTGAGATTTTGAATATGATTTCTTCTTATGCATGTATTAGAATACAGATTAATTTTTTTCTACAGAGAGAATCAGTCAATGTAATCGATTTAGTAAATCATTAATTAATGAATCTAACAGTTATTGATCTAAAGCAGGGGTCCCAACCATTCGGGGAAGCATGCCACTTTCTGGTGAAAAAAAGTTCGGAGTGCCACTTTACATGTTTTTAACCTATTGAAAAATAGAAAAAAGCGAAAAAAATTTATTTGTCGGACGATTATGTGAGTTTTACTCGAATAGCATTTTTTGATAAAAGTCTGAGTAGTGGAAAAGCTCAATCAGAAAAAGTTCATTGCTTTAGAAGTCTAACAAAATGCAAGACATTTTGTTAAAACAGAATACTAGAGGGTCAACAACAGGAGACAATGTTAAGCAGTAGCTGAAACTATTTGGGGCAAATCATATTCTTCAGCAATATCGAAATTGTTTCTCATGGAATTCACAAATATGTTTAACTGCGCATTGTCTGTAATGTCAGTTTCCCTTCATAAGTAGGGAGAAATGGGGCTTGTTGGACCGCGGGCACATTGGACCGGCCTCGATACTTTTAATACTATAAATATTTTTATTTTAAATTATGAGTGAATAACAATTAGAACCACAAATCTTGCAACGAAATATATGGTATAGTTACATTTAACAAATGTAACTGCTGCTCATTGATGAGTAATTTTCATAAAAATTAACCTTTTTTTTCTTTTAAATGTTTTTCATGAAGAATGGAGTAATAAACTGAACTACCACACTAAACTTATTTATTATAGTTCATAATTATTTGTAGTTTGTTTATTCTTTGTCAAAAAGTTAAAAAAAAAATCCGACAGCGTTTTTTTCAGACCAAGAACATGTTTCACACACTCCTGGGTCCCCCGTACCTACCAAAACTCGTGGTTTAAACGAGATAGGACCCTGAAGAGCGCTCTGTTCTTTTTGAACCAGAACCAAGGGCTGAGCAAACCCTTGGCCCAGCACCCCCAGGGGTTTCGTTTCACTTGGAAGACTTTGTGACCACAACATTTTTAACGTCCCCCAGCCACCATTAATCAAGACGGTGGATCTTTGATCGGCTGGGAATCGAACCCGGGTCCCTCCGGTCACGAGTCTGACGCCTTACCGATCCGGCTACCACGGCCCAACCAAGAACATGCTGGTCCACTTTTAGAAAACCCACAAAAACAAAAGCTTTTAGAAGAATTAGAACAGTAAACTTGTTGAAAAAGCAAAAGTGAAGTTGACGATTCACACTAATGTGATTCTTGAAAAAATGCAGACGATTCTGAGATAAGTAGCGCAAAAATAAGGTGGGCAGTATATTTTAACATTTTACATTGATCCTTTTTTTAATGCTAAAAACAAAAGAACCAAAGTTAGTTTCAATATTGGATAATATTTATCATTAACGTTGTTGTAAAAGTTTTCGCAATGCGGACCTACATATCCAATGCCCGGAGAACGACGGTACATTTCCACAAAGTTTTGTTAAAAATTGACGTGAAAAAATCTGAAATGATGAGAAATTTTCAATGAAACTCATGGTAAGAAATCAAACTGCTCATTTATTGTTTTTAATGAGATAAAAAATGAAAAGGAGAAAAGTGGGCCAAAGTGTTCCGCTTCCTCCTTATACGTGATGTACTATGGGCTAGTATATTTCTAGATAAGTTACTTTTCTAACAATATTTAGACGGCATTACACACATGAGTTGATTTCAAGATTTTAATGCTTTTTTTCTATATCAGTAAGATTTAAAAAAATTGACAAAGTCCCTGAAAACAACATAATTTTCTCAATCAAAAAAATGTTTTGATAAATCTTTGCGTGCCACTCATAATACTCAGCTTTGCCACACCGTGGCACGCGTTCCGCGGGTTGGCCATCCCTGATCTAAAGGAAGCTTAATACTCTGTACCAACAGGCTGATCTATTTTGGTAGGTATCCCAAAAAACAAAGATGTACTATTCAAAAACAGTTTTTAATTTACTTAATTAGAAATATATTGATAAGAGAGAAGATTAAAAATAAGTTTTTGCTTCAGTTGATGCAAATTTAATTCTTTAAGGCAAATTGTACATACCTAGCTGCATTCATCCAATCATCATACAATGAAAATGTCAACAGAGGCTCAGGAAGCTCTCTTAAATATGATTTTAAAGCTCCTGAAAAATTACATTAGAGTCTAAGAGAAGTTTAACACCTTTTCTGATACAATTTAATAATGAAAAACTTGACATGCACTGACCAAATAATTTTTTTATTAAAAAAAATGAATAAATTAGTATCCTGCCTATTTTTTTTTTTTTTTTCATTTTCAACATTAATTTTAGTGACATGAAGAGTTAGTAGTAAAGCGGGTCATTGTATGGTATGGCATGAAATCCTGATAATGAGCTAGATCGTCATTTTTTTACCAAGGGTAGGTAACCTAGTAAGAAGTGCAAAAAATGTGAAACTAAGTGCTAAAAGCATTTGGAGTAATCATTTTGATGGAGAAAAATATGCACAGAACATTCACTATTTTCCTTGAAAATAATGCTTGTTTTATGGTGAAATCAAAAAATGTATTTCTCTTCAAATACATGCACTTTCTCCATTTTAGTTTTAAATATTTCATGTCTGTTTTTTAGAAAAAATATCAAAGATCAAGTTTGGTCCCTTGCAGCGGGAAAAAGGTTTAAAGCCTGATGTTCGGTTTAAAAATAATAATTATAAAAACAAAATGTACACTTTTATATACATAAAAAAGCTTTTTGTTTTCTTCCCTTTGCTTTCTCTTTTACTCCTTTCTTTTTTGTGATGCATGATAAGAATTTATTTCAATTACTCAATTCGTAAAGCAGAAGAATTTATAACTTTCAGTATCTTGTCATCTCTAATTGGACAGCAAGGGAAAAAATTAAAGACAGGGCATTGAGATACAGTTTTAGATCAAGTTATGAAAAAAATGCAATAGGTACAAAGTCAAATAGTTAATGGATTCTCTAAATTAAACTTCTGCACGAACATTGTTGAAATTTTTACTGCACGATTTACAGTAATTACATACCTTACCAAGTTGATTACTTGATGGCATTGATAACGAGTTTGTGCATACATTTAGGAGAAAAAATCATCTTTCAGAGATTTCAGTTCAAAAATGATAAAATTTTAACTTTATTTTCAATCAAAAGAATTTTAACATTCGAGAAACCTAAATCCAGAGAATATAGCAAAATCAGTTCTTTATGCAAGCAGGATAGTTATGTTTAAAATAAGCTGCTTTAAACATGCAGAAAACTACAAATGAAACACTGTTTAACACATGTACATTAGCAACCTTTCACTGTTAATAGTATGCATGGTTTTTAAAAACTGAACTTAGTTCTCATTTACAATACATACATACTATTATAAATGTCCGCTTGGTAATGAATGTCTCAAGGCTGCATATAATTATTTGGCACCAATAGCCACATGTGAGGTTTAAAATTCAGTAGCGCTTTTGAAACAGAGCCAATTACTCAAAAAAATGGCTGATAATATGAAGATTTAACTCTTAATAAAAATATTTCACACACAGGATAACAACATAGAGACTGGTTATTGGTTTACAATTCATACACAAATTTCAGAACAAATCAAAAATAATTTCTTCACCTGCAACAGCATGGGGATCTCTTAAAAATTCTGTCATATCAATTTCAATTCCTGCATCAAAGGCACTCTGAAAATGAGACATTAAGGCATAAAAATTACTCAAATTAAGTTTATGCTGCAAAACTTATTTACAAAACAACAAAACAGTATCTTTTACCTTGAGTTTTTTTAGTTTTGATGCACTTCCAGCAATACGTAGTAACCCCTGCAGAACAAAAAAAAAATCAGTGATGGAGAAATTTAAATGCTTTGACTAGGAGATGGCAATTAAAGAATATCTTACCTCTTCCGATACTCCATATTCCAATAAAAATAAGACACATGTTTCGATGACCTGAGCTATTTGGCGATTTGTTACTCTTAAATGTTCATCTAAAGAGCTGCCATAAACAGGTTTCTGAGGATAATTAGCTAAAAGAAAAAAAAATTGTTAAACATTCAAAATGACCTTAAATAGTTTGATTTGACAATGAATTACAGAATTGAAATAAGAGAAAATAACATGATAGAATAACATTTATAACCTACTTTCTTGAGAAAGTTTAAAAAAAAAAGAGGGGGAGGAAAAAAATACATAAAAGTATAGAAGAAAGCATATGAGTTAAAAAAAAAAAAAAATGTGTTTCTGAAGGCATCAGTTCATTGTAAAGCCCAGAAAAGCTACCAAATGTGCTCTTACCTCCCAACCCAATGGTAATTCGTTAGGAACATGGGCTGAAGTAGTAGTTTTACAATGAACGTATTTGAGGTTATGGAAACAAATATTAAAAAACCTAAATAACAGAAGTAATTGCTTAAGCTGAAAAAAAGTCTGAGCATATCCTCCTTCTTCCTTGAGAATGTACAAAGTCAAAAGGCATCAAGACAAAAAAAGTAAATAAAATAAAATAAAAGGTGAAAATTAAAACATGACATTTTGCTATATTATTTGTGAACAATGATAAAATAATGAGGTGTATTGTAAATTTGAACCAGTGCAATGCAAAAAAAAAAAAAAAAGGCATAATGTAGACTATAACATAGGAGAAAGTGCACTGAGTAGCAAAAAAAAAAAAAAAAAAATCCCCAGGGTGTGCTCTCCAGAAATTATTTACAATGAAACACTGAGCTTATTAACTTATGTAACTGCACAATAAAGGTTTTAAAATCTCAATCTGTGACAGGTCATTATTTGATGAAAAATTATCTAAAACATAATTATTTTCAATAGGTTTACATCACTTAAACTAATTCTTTAAATTAAACCAGCACTTCTTTTTACATCTAGATTTTAGAATGGTATCAAATGTACAACATTTATAAAGTTAAATTTAAAATCGTACTTAGCTCTCAAAAATGTATGAAACATTATAATTCTAGCACATTTACTTTGTTTAAAATCAAATAAAAGATAAAACATACACATATGAGTTTCTAAAATTGGAAGCGATGCCTCCAATGCTGCTAGAGCATTCCGATGATATGATGCTTGTAACTGATGAAACTGGATCAATATGTTTGCTAACTGAGGCTCTTTACTGATTAATGAAAACATTTCTGTTGCAAGTGCATCCTGAAATACATTCATTAAAAAAATTGTAAAATTACGAATAGAAACAATTTTATTTAAGTCAACGAAAAATAAATTGGTTTATTATTTGCAACATATATTCTTAGTACTTACTAATAAAATTAAATCTCGAAAACATCCCATAGCTGATGAATAAAATTACCTTTTTGTTTCTTAATCATAAAGAAACTAATTTGTTTATAATTGAGGACAAAGAATTCAAGTGTGTTTAAAATGGATTGTACTCATTTTTATTAGAGGAAAGATGTGCAGATACAGGGTTCGTGACAGAGAACCAGATTGCGAGAATCTCGCACTTATAAAAGATATCTCACACAAAAGAATTTGCTTGTTAAATTGATTCGTTGTAATCTCTAGTGTAAATTAAGATTTCTTGAAAAATGTCCTCCCAATTTTTAAAATTTCACTCTAATTTCAATAGAGGAAGTTATTTTCTCAATATATTTTTTTTTTTTTTGCTGATGGGAACCCTGTGCAGACATCATAAAATTCATTGGATCTTGGCTGTTTTTTTTTTCCTCCTCACACTTTGCTTTCATTTGAAGTCATAATAATATGAACTAAAAGGACCATATTTATATAAACTAGGTTATTCCTACGTGCAACATGAATAGGCATTAGGTTCATGCATATTGACATGGTATATCATATTAATGAAATAAATAGCAGCATAAAGTTTCAAATGATCAAAACATATTTTAAAACACCATTCCTTATCTGCATCCTTTTACACTATGATCACACAATAAATCACAGCTTCAAAGTTCATTAAATAGTTATTTAAATAATAATTTAAACAAATATTTAATAATGAAAAGTGGTTCACAAAACTTATTTCCCTTCAAAAAATTATAATTATTTAATTATATTTCAATAGTTAAAACTGGGTTCAAACTATTTTAAAAATCTAGATGGGAAATCTTTTCAAATAATCTAATAGCTGAAAAAGGAATTAAACACACATGCTCATTAATTTGTGATGAAACCTTTGTACATACCCTACACTGTTCAACTCTTTGAGAAGCATCTTCCAATTCATCTTTCAGGAGATCAATTTTACCCATTGTGTTTAAGCTTGCATTGGATGTTCCCTGCAAACTATGCCTCTCAGCAGTTTGAAACCTGAAGTGAAAATAAAAGAAAAGTCATGGGCAGTCATACACTATAAAGACTGGTGTTCAAAATGAATTTTAGTGAAATTTGGTTTGAATATAGGTTGATACTAACTGTACTCACAAGTTGATGCCATAATGAGAATTTAAAGGAAATCCTTTGAATTAAAGAAAATCACTCTTCCCTCCAATGAAGCAAAAGAATCATTTTTTCACTAAAATGCATACACTACCTTTAATTTAAGATCCAAGCATATTCAGCGAAGAAATAAAAAAATCCCCACAAGATTAATGACATATGTTCCTCAACCTTGAAAAGTAGCATAAGACTTATTTTGCATAAATACTTTTTTTTCTTCCAGGTCAGTTTGTCTCTTTATATATTGAATGACCCTCATGCTATTAGTACTTAACAAACCGACCTCCCCCCCCCCCCCCCCCCACCAACACTAGCATTGAAAAAAGAATTATTTTAGAACAGTACAAATAAGTAAAAAATGAAAATCTGGATATTCATATATCCCCACAGTAGTAACATTTCAGGCACAAAAGAAATGTTTAAACAGGGTTCCCACTTCTTTTTCAAAACGAAAAATAAGGACTTTCTAAGAACCTTTTTTAAAAAAATTAAGGACCTTTTAAAGTATTTATTAGTCACCAAATATGCATGAATTTTATGGGTTACACAAAAAGTGGGCTTTTCCCCAAAAAATATTTTTGAAGCATTTATCATTACATTTCAAACCCAAAACTAAGAAAAATTTTCAAAAAAAAAAAAAGGTCTCAACTTTTTTCTTCATGACAATTCCAAGACTAGCAGCAATTTTACATCAAACACTGGACATTAAAGTACTAGCTTTGAGTACAAGATGCACTAGAATCTTTGAGGCTGCGTTTTTCAGAAAAAAGTATAAAATATGTATTATACAAATACATTAAGTTAACATGAGGAAAAAAGAGTCAATTTACTATCTTTCTCAAGGAAACAAAAATGCTAAAGCAGATTTCAATACAAGGCAAGGAGTTCTAATTTGATGCTACTTCTATTTACTTCAGTATAGCTCAGATTTTGGTAAAATTAAGATAAAAACTTAATTTTGTAAAAGTGAATTAATCACTTTTCTAAACTACATATACAGGGGCTAAAATTCAGGACACATATGCCAAAGTTTCCAATTTACAAAATGCAAGGTATCTGATACAATTGGAGTTTGGAATCCATGATTTTCCATGACTCACTGGATGCAATGTTTGCAGGGTCAGGAGGAGGGATCAAGAATAGTCTAAAATAGTGCTTTGTGAAAAGAACATTTCAACTGTCTGTGAAATGCTTTGCAATATGAGCTGAAAATTCAAATTATGACAAAATATAAAAAACTGAGCTACTGCTATATTATTTCCAAAAATCTCAATACATTTAAGATAACCAATAGTGAAAGTCAACTATAAATTTTACTTGAATCAATGCAGATGCAAATGGATTACAATTTTCAAGTAGAAGCAATTAAATAGCTAATGTGCAATAGGGTGGAGTGAAAAGCAAAAATTTTGGAATTTTATTCTGTAATACATGGCAAAAGCTGTGCATGTGTAAGTATAATACAAATGTAAAATATTATCAAGTTTGAACAACTCCTTCAGGGTCCTACCAGGGCTTGAATTTCTCTAAAACTATGAAAAAATGTCAATTTTCTAAAATTTTTTGGAAAATACAAATAATTATCAGTTTTGTTCTAATACCATTAAAATGCTTCCTTTTAACACTCTTTTCATGCACCTTAAAAATTATTTATATTTTATGCACTATTAAGTTCGTACATAAACCGCTAAGTTCTGTGAAATTAACCAAAAATTGACTTTTTTTACCATTCTTTGCACGTAGCAATAATTCTTCTTTTGTAATCCAGATACTATTTTTTTTGCAATGAATGGGCAAAATGCAGCTTTTAGTTGAAAATGCAATTATATTTCGTTACATTAAGAGCCCATAACGCACCACAAGGAAGTAGCTGCATTTCGGGTGTCATTCTGCCTCTCCCATCCACCCAGCCACGTTATTTTCATATTTGCAAAACATTAATATAGATGCAGTTACTGTCTGATGTTAAGCAGGTTTCTCCTTTTAAATCCAAGTTTGTAGTTAGACTCATGATTCAGTTTTGGCATTGATGGTTGTAAGCAACCCCCACCCTCCCATAAAAGTTTTCATTTATATTCAAATCTTGTCTCTTCCTTCAATAGCAATCTACCGTCTCACTAACCAGTTTTAAAATCTTAAAACAGTCCGAGTGTAGAAGAGGTACACTTATTGAATCACTGATAAAGTACAACTTGTTTTTGAAAAGTTAACTTATTAACATTGCAAGAGCTCGGTGAAAGACATCGAAGCTTTAAAAACGGATTTAAAACGAGTAAAAGTACTTGATGGACATTGTCAATGTAATACAGAAAGAAAAAAGTGACCCTGATCTCACTATCGAAAATCGGAGACCTTTCAGTCATTAGCTTTCATTAATTCGAGCTAAATAGAGTTATGAAGCTGTTGATTTTCAAGCTGAATTTCTAATGAGATAAAGATACTCGTCAATTATATCATTAAAAATATGCTTCTGTATAGTTCAATAAATTAGAAATTTTAAAAAAGAAAGAAAATTTCCGTGAAACATGGAGCTGTAATCATATTAAAAATTACACATTCTATTAAAGTTTGAAATTATAAGAATAAATTGACTGGTTAACGCGTGTTTACTTTCTTCCCATTAATGATGTCAATATTTTACTTGATAATATTTTACATGTGTATTTTACTTACACATGCACAACTTTTACCAGGTATTACAGAATAAAATTCCAAAATTTTTGTTTTTCGATCCACCCTAATGTGCAAGTCTTCAATTATAAAGTATTTTTATTTGATTGCATTGATTGGCATGATGAATAATGCTTTCAAATGAGGCAAAATGTATGCATGGAGCATGGGTTGAAAAACATGGTTTTAAAGTGGTGTCTACAGCTTGCAAGCTTTCTCAAATAGCTGCTTACATCATTATCCTAATATTGAGAAACTGGTTAATAAGAAAGTTGCAAAAATTGTGTTAATAAAATAAGAATTAATTAAGTAGTGAAAATAACAGTTGTTAGTAATTTTCTTTTTTTTTTCATGTTTTACAATGCTATCTAGAAAAACTTTCAACATGATTAGAGATTAAAAAATACTAAAGGCTTAAGCTCCTGCTTTTTTTTTTTTTTTTTTTTTTTGTCGCCAGACAAATAATTTATTGAAAAATTTTAATATTTACTTCTAAAGACATCTTGTTTTGAAGGAACTAGTTCAAAAGGATTTGTCAAACCTTCAAATGACTATACTTCTTTAGACTTAGGTTGAGCACCACTGTTTTTAAATAAATTATTGTGATATGGATTACAGACTGAAAAGTACGAGAGGACAAAACCTTTGTAGAGCTAAAAGTTTTTTTTTCGTATTAAAGCATCTATTAGCTCATAAATATATATAACTTTTTTCAACTTAAAAATGGTGAGTGGATATTTTCTAGACAACTACACCCCCCCCCCCCCCCCACCACACACACTTGTTTTCTTTGTTCTCACTGAGAATGCTTAGATTTCAGCACAGGATCCCAATGCAGTAAAAAGGTAAAGTTGAAAGAATATTTTTTTCATTCTTGCTTGCAATTTCAAATCATTAAATTACTAGCAGTAGTGAAAAATAAGAACTTAAAAATAATTTTAAGGACCTTGAATCAAAAATAAGCACTTTTAAGGGCCCTTATTTTTCAAAATGAAAAATAAGGAGTTTCTAAGGACTTTTAAGGACCGTGGGAACCCTGTTAAAACCAAATTTTGCTAGCTATTAATTGAAAAAAAAAAAAAAAAACTCTAAAGGCTTTTTTTTTTAATTATGTAATTGATTTTTACAATTATGTAAAAATATGTTACTGCAATGAAAAGTTGAAAGTAAACCTAAAGCTTGTCCCAGAAAACAAGAGTCTTAAATGCTAAAACGTATAATCGCTTCTAAAATACCAATATTCCTAAAATAGTAAACAAACTGACGTTGCTAGATTTGAATTGTAAAAGTTTAACTACACTTCAGTTCAGCTTAGAAATTAGATTCAGGTTTTCCTGAGAAATGTTGAAACTAAAGAACATATTTTTTTACCAAACAACAAAAACGTTAAAGTTTGGAAGTTGATTCGACTATTACGCCATTCTGATTATTGTATCTATTACAGCGGCCACCACTTTGAAGAATCATTGTTCTCAACAGTTTTTATTTAATAAAGCGGCCAATTCAAAAAAGTGCCCAGTTCAATAAAGCTGGATATTGCTGTTTTTGACTATTCGATTCATTAAAGCTGCTGATTTAATTAACCGGCATCCAATATAGTCATTTTTAAGCTGTTCCATAGAAAGTCGTAGCAGATAACATAAGTCTTGCAGGATAATATGTACAAGTTCACTTTTGATCTGTTTTGTTGAAAGTAGTGATAAATATAGCTCTGTTATGAACAGGTAACGCAATTTAAGCTTTCTGCTACTAAATAAAATTCATTACACATAGGAGTTTTTGCAGTTTAGGCTTAAACTAAGCTCTTTAATTTTAGGTTCAAAAAGTTTGGTATCGTTTTCAAAAACTTTACTTGTTTTAGATCGTCAAAATACAACTTTCAGGGCTGGCTCAAAATTTTAAAGAAACTATTTTTGCTACCTTCATCGAAAAATTGGCTTTCGGTTTGCCGGGTTTGAACTCGATATTTCCATGGATTTTTGTTTTCATTTTTTCTACTCTATAAAACCTTTGAACACTTTTGTTTTTCCAGGGGGGGCCTTTTTTGTGAATGGTTTTTATGGCCCCCCAAAATTGGGGTGGGAAGAAAAAAAATTTATCAGGAAAAAATACTTTTTTAAATGG
Organism: Uloborus plumipes; assembly: GCA_038373865.1. NCBI lineage: Eukaryota > Metazoa > Arthropoda > Arachnida > Araneae > Uloboridae > Uloborus > Uloborus plumipes. The sequence continues at coordinate 57,443 of JAXGGA010004353.1, forward strand.
GGGGGCCATTCAATCTGGGAGAATATCCAAACTACCTGATGTTTACTGAATTTCAAAGTCTTGTAAGTCTAATAGGGTATTTGGGCCTGGGGGGGACATTGCCACCAACACCACACCACCCCCACCCCCACCCACAAAACTGGACACTCAGACCAGGACATCGGGACATTATTAGTGAGTAATGGAAGGGGAAATAGATTTCAATTGGCTTAATTTATACATATGCATTGATTTTTATGCAAAAACATATCATTGAGTGAACAGGTTGGGGTAACACACACGATTGGAAAACAGTAAGTTACTGGCAATTTTCAAACTGGGAAAAAATATGGCTAGTAAATGGCCAAACTTCTAAAAATTTTCAGGTCTATCTAACAAACTTTAATTATGATTCCCTCAAAAAAAACGCTATAGGTTTAACTTTCTCGATAAAATACAAAACTTTTTACTCTTTTAGGGATTTTCTTGCACTAGGCGTAGACAAAATCAGTTTTAAAAAAATCTAAACAAAAAACCAAACGGTTTCAGATTAAAAATTATGCTAAAAGCTTTTATTGTCCTCACATTTAAAGCTAAATTTGCTTAGAATTCATATCTTTTGCTGGGCTTACGTAGTTATATCAAAATGGCAATTTTTATAGTAAAAAAATTTGTAGCAAGTAAAATTTCAAACTTCTTTAGATATAACACACTGGGGGCTCGTTTTAAGAAGAATTATTTTTACCTTAGGAAGATATTAAAGAAACCAGAAAAATTTCTTGGATACCCAGGTACACCAGGTTAAAAAGACTCTCGCCACCTGAAAACACACAAAACAAAAACCCTGTACCGAAGCTGAAATCCACTGGTCTAGTAACCAGTTTGTCCAAAACTTGTTTTCCCTACAACTTGCTTATGTTATTTGAATTATCATTCGGCCAATATTAAATTAGAAAATAAAATGTGATATGAGATACACATACATACCACACTAAAACTATAGGGGGGAATATAATATTCGAATAACAATTTTAGAGAAAAAGATACCACACAAAATTCACAAAGTTTCTAATTTGCAAATTTCAAGTAGTTGGGAAATCATATAACCCTATAATAAATAAATATTTCAGTTCCACCAGTCAATCATGCATAATTATTGCCATTGATAGTAAAACTATGAAAACTTGAGTTATTATTATTTTCCCACATAAAGTCGTCTACAACGCATATGTTAAAACTTATTACCAGCACTTCAAGCATCTCACCCCATTTAGCAGTTAGGTCCAGATACTGAGAAAATTAAGTGGTAGACAATGGCAGATTTACCATGTTACATTGCTAAGGGGCATTGTCGGCCATAAAGGCCCTGAAAGGGATACAAAAATACACATGAAAAAAGCTTTACATAGCTGTGACAGAAAAATGGGCCCCCAAATCTGCAAATTCGACACTGGTAGTAACCTGCTTTTTCCATGATAGAAATAATAATAAATATTTTATTCAAGTGTATTCATCTCAGAGTATAAATACACGTGAACAAATAAGTTGTGAATTAGAGTTGTAACTCCAATGTTGAGCTTGGATGGGAAGTCTACATGTTGACGACTACGTTCATGTTTTGTCTTAGTATGCTTGTTGCTATTGATAACAAATATGCATTATAACTACAATATTTTGTCAGATTTCTTTAATTGCTTCATAATTTTAATTTAACAATTCCGCAGACAGTATTTGTCAATAACATTAATTTATTTTTTAAAGGACAAAGGTATACATACATTCAAAGGCATGTGAAGTAAAGGTGAACTTGTAGTAATATCAATATCAAAACATAATATATCAACTATGCACAATACATACCTCCAAAACTGCAGAAATAGGCTTTAGTATTGTTCTTTCTATGTCATTATAATAGTCTAACAACTCATTTCCAAGTTTAGTTTGCACCTGTGCACATTCTCGCAGAGTATCTCTGAAATGAACAAAATAATAAGTACTAAACTTACAAATATTAAGGTCTTAACATACATCACAACTGAAAACATAATGTAAAGCCATGCTACACCTAATACCTCAAAAATTATATTAATGATAATAAAATTCAAGAATATCATATGTATGCCAATATATTTTTTGATATATACTATAAATTTTAAAATATGTTCTTTGTACATTTTATTCTTTTTCGTGAATGCCTTTTGTCAAGAGTAATTTATTCCAAAAATTATTCACAGATTACTTTTATTAAATTCAATATATATGTAATGCTTGTCATTTGCTGTCAAATGATTTGATTGAGCGCAAAAGTGATGACTGTTGACAATTTTAATAAATGAAATTTAGCAAAAGATCTAATTTTAAAATATAAAATTTTGTGAAGTGGCCGATTTTAACCTTTAGGAACCGGGCGGTACACAGGTTGTACCTTAAGTCTTTTTTCTTTAGAGGACGGGGTTGAAATTTTCACTCGAACCCTTTGGAGCCGGGGATTTTTTCAAGGTTTCATACGTCTGGTACGACAGTTTATACCTTCTCTTTTCAATGGAAAAGAAATCTGTGGTTCAACTGTCGTACTGCCTGGGTCGAAAGAAAAATTTCCAAAAAACAGCCCGGATCCAAAAGGTTAAGATATATAATTTTGTGAAGGGGCAGCAGAAGCGGCCCAAGTTAGGTCTGAATCAACCTGATTCATATTGTGTATGAAAGCTGATTAAGAGTACAAATAGTCCATAAATAACAATCTCATCTTGTATCTTTGTCCCTTAATTCACAACCCATAAAGCAAACAACAGTAATGTTTAAGTTTATAGTTCACAGCAATAATGACACCACAATTTCTGCAATTGGCAACATGCCAAGTAGAAAATTTTGATCTTCCGTTTAATGTAGAAACTGATGATTAAAAAAATAATTTTCTGATGGAAATGGAGATCATAAGAGTCATTTATAGATGAATTTATTGCAGTGGATTCTGGTATGTTTTTGTTGAAATCACTCTTAGGATTCATTTTGACAGGGAAACAGGAAGTGGCTGACTGTTGTAACATAAATTATGATACTGTTTTAAATAACGTTAATTTTTTGTATGTGAGAAATTCATTTGTCGGTGAAATATAACAGGTGAGGGGTGGGGGCCAGACAAACCAATCCACATACCATAATCCCACTTTTTTTCAATATATCTAGTGATTCGATTAACTTATTTTTGGATTATTTTAGTTTTAGCAACATTTTTACAAATTTTTTTTACAAGAAATTAGGCTAAAGACAAAGAATTTTTGTTTGTTAAATTTTTGTATGTGAAGGCTAAAGTTTTAAAACATTTTGACATAAATATAGAGTTTCAAAACATTTTATAAAAATGCTTCAATGTAAAAGAAGTTACACAGAACCACCAAACTTACCCAAGTAGTGAATTTTTGGAAAAACTATTTCCGTTTTCTAGCATAGAAGCTCCTAATGAAACTTGTGGAATTTTTTTCTAAAAAAGAGCAACCAATTTTTTAATGAGCTAAATTTGCTGCAGTAGTTAATGATAGACACTTACAATAATTATTTACATTGGGGAAAAAATAACCCGCTAAAGCAACCCAGCTAAACGCTTGAAAAGTGCATATATTGGTTACAGTAATACAATAGTATTGGTTAGTACACAAGAACATGAAAATAAAATATATTTTCAAAACATATGGAGATAAAGTAAGTAACAAAGGGGGATCCACTGATTTTTTTTATCAGTTTACTTCGCAATTTTACGAAAACCATTAAAAAAATAATTGTTGAAAATTAATGACCATCTTGAAAGAAAATTATGCAACATTTCTTATTAGTACATAGGAACACTTATCATTTTGAAAAGCACATTAAAAAATTGAAATAGATACAACAAATGAACAACTGAAATAAAAACAAGGTTATTTTTTAAAAATCTGTAAAGAAAATTTCATTTATTTATTGTTAATTAACTCATTCGGGACATCTTTTGTTCTAGGAGTACTTTAAGCAATTTTAATTAAAATTAGTTTTCAACACAATTAATTGGTAAAAAGTGGCCAGTTATAAATTTTTGATAAAGAGGCCAATTACCAACTACTACCAATTAATCTATGTATGCATCCATACAAATCATTAACAAATTGGTATAATTCCAGAAAGTACAATGAGTATATTTTTTTGTAAGAAAATGCTAATAATACCAAAGCAATCCATTAAAGAAAATTGAACAAATGAAAAACTTGAAAAAAAAAAAAAAACATACCAAACGCTTTTCAGTGGAAGTTTCAGATCCAAAATCAATCTGACAAGATGCAATTTTCTTTTGTGTATTTTGACATGACACTCTGATAGTATCCACTCGCTTCTCCGCTGTCACCAAGTCTTCTGTGAGTACTTCTGTTTTCTCAGCTCTGAGCAAAAAGTAACATATATAAGAAAAGAATAAGCATTTTCAAAAGACGACACAGCTATTGATAATCCTAAGAATACAGTCAATTTAGGATAATCTACATCAAGGATCGCTAACCTTCTTGACTCAAGGCTATATATTATGAACATTTGGACGCAAGGGGAGCCTACAATATTTATAATATTATGCCCTACAATATTATAAAAATATTTCAGTTCAGAAGGACATGTTGAATGCAGGTCTGTCATTTAGGGGGCCAGGGAGGGTCAATTCCCCCCCCCCCCTATAGCTGAAAACTGGGAAATTTGGTTAGTAGCCAGTGGCCAGTGGACTCAATTATATTAGTCTCCACTTTTTAAAGTTAGTCGCCACTTTTTAAAACTGCAACTAACGAAGCATTGTTAATACGTTTTACGTTTTATATGTTTTTAAATGGGTTCCAGAAGCGTTCAATACATATTGATGTAAACCAACAAGTTGTATATTTATTTGTATGTTTCCTTTATACAGTCCCTTTAAAATCGTATAAACGGTGCTTCACTTTATGTTTCAAATTTTTATGAATAATGAAAAAAAGTATCAGAATATCGCTCACGTAAGAAAGGTGATACAACTCAAAAGCACAAAATTTTACAGAAGAGACAGAAAAGAATTTAAACTTTAAGTACAGCCTAAAACAAGGAAAAGTTCAGTTTTAGAGCATTAGTAACTGATTTTGCAAACCATAGGGACCCTTATGTTTTTTTTTTTTTTTTTTTTGTAAACAACATCTCAAACTGTTATATATTTCTACATGAACCGCAAAATTTACCCATTTGCTCAGTCATAAATAAGATCAAGTCAAAAGTAATTAACCAGTTTCATACTCTATTCATAATACTTAACTAACATTTTATATAAAACAAAAATGCATACCGTATATACTCGCGTATAAGTCGAAAAATTTTGTCCAAAAAATGAAGTTGAAAGTTAGGGGGTCGACTTATACGCGGGGCAGAATTTCCGAAAATTTTTCCCGAACAACTTTTGGAAAAAAAAAAAAACACTCAAAAACGAGGAGATTTTTCAGATTCAGTCCAACTATTTTAAACAGACGCTAAAGAAGTAAATACTCATACATTCTAATGTATTTTTGCATGATTTGATTGTGAAATAAAGAATAAATATTTACAATAAACGACCGACATCGTGAAAAGTGTGGGATTGCGAATTCGCGAATTTTCCGATTGATGGTGTTTATCCTTTTGAAACAGAATGAAATACGGTTACATCGCAAAATTTATTAATAATAATAATACAAAATAAAAGCAACAAATAGCAAAAATCGTCGCTGCAAAATCGAACCCTTACAAAAACCGCGATCGTAAAATCGAACCCTTTACAAAAATCGCGATCGCAAAAATAACTCTTTTTGTAAAAAAGAATAACAATCGGGTATTTTCAACACAAGAAAGCTCACTGCATTCCATTTTCCTTCTTTTTAAAACGCTTATATGTTTAAAAATCGCGGTAAAACGTTCCCGGATCGGTCCCGTTTTACAAAAATTGAGATCACAAAAATGAACTCTTTTGGTGAAAAGGAATGACAATCGTGCTGTTTATAGCAAAAGAATGTTCCAGTGCATTTCAATTTCCTTCTTTTCAAAACATTTATATTTATAAATCGCGGCAAAAGGTTCCCGATCATTTCAGAAAATGCGGTCTCGACTTAAACGCGAGTTTTCGATTTTTTCCCGATTTTCCTTAAAAAAGTAGGGGGGTCGACTTATACGCGAGATCGACCTATACGCGAGTATATACGGTAGTTATACGTATCTTCTATATCCCGAAAGCAGAATACTGCTAAATCGGCGACGTACGTCGCAGAACAGACATCGCGGCTGCAGAACAATTCTGTTCAAAATTGAGCAAAAAAAACGACTTGACTTGAGCTTCTGAGGACCTTTCTGATTTTTCCGCAGAACTTCAGTGATGACACTTGCGCTGCGCAGGCTTCATTTGAAGTTCTGCAATCCTTCTTATTTGGGCCGCAGAACTTTAGCTACGAAACTTGCAGTACACATTCGTTGTTCAAATAATGTTTCCAACGATTATTTTTTTCCGCATGAGAATCGCGGTGACGCAAACTTAGTCTGAAATTCTGCGACCCTTCACATTTGGCCGCAGATCTTAAGTGACGAAGCTAGCGGTAGGTACACAAATCAGTTCTTCAAATTATGTTCAAAACAATTTTTTCGCAAGAGAATCGCAGGGGCGCAGGTGTTCAATTGAAGTTTTGCAGGTCTTCACATTTTATCCGCAGAACTTTATTGACGACACTTAGTAGTATATATTAGAAGATATTCAGTTATGTTTAAAACCTTGTTTCCTCATGAGGGGATGGCGGGGACGCAAGCTTCGCTTGAAATTCTTCGGGCTTTCACATTTTGGCCGCAGAACTTCAGTGACAAAGCGTGTAGTAGAAATAGTTTTTCAAATTATGTTTAAAACAATTCTTCCGCGTTAAAGATTCGTGAGGAACGGGATTCGTTTGAAGTTCTGCGGGGCGGGGGGGGGGGGGCTACACATTTTATCCGCAGAACTTCAGTGACGAAACTTGCAGTACAAACTATAGTTATTCAAATTTTGTTTCAAACAATTATTTCTTCCCTGTTAAAGAATCGCGGGAAAACGGGCTTCGTTTGAAATTCTGCGGGCCTACACATTTTATCCGCAGAACTTCAGTGACGAAACTTGCGGTACAAATTAGGTATTCGACAATGTTCAAAACATTTTTTCCTCGTGAGAGAATCGCGGAAGGGGGGAGTACTCGCTTGAAGTTTCGCGGTCTTTCACATTTTGGCCGCAGAACTTCAGAGAAGAAACTTGCAGTGTATATTAGTTATTCAAATAATGTTTAAAACTATTAACTCTTCCTGTTGAGAGAATCGAGGGGCGTAGGCTTGGTTTAAAGTTCTACGGGCTTTCACATTTTGGCCACAGAACGTCAGCTACAAAACTTCCAGAACAAATTAGCTTTTCAAATTTTCTTTAAAACATTAAATCGTTACTTATCAATAAATGGCCGGGGGGGGGGGGGTGATCGCTTGAAGTTCTCATTACGTTTTGACCGCAGAACTGCTGTAACGAATCTTACAGAACAAATTAAGATTTAAAATAATTTTTCCTACGGAAGAATCGAGGGGACACAAGCTACGTCGATAGTTCTGCGGGCCTTATCATTTTGAGTTTATTATTAGTTATTAGTTATTCAGATTGTATTAAAAACAATTTTTTGGTGAAAGAATCGCGGGGGCAAAGCTTTGTTTAAAGTTCTGCAGCATTTCACATATTGCCACAGAATTGCACTTACGGAACTCGCAGTGAAAATTATTTATTCAAATGATGTTTAAAACAATTTTTTCGCGTAAGAGAAACGCGGAGTGGAGGGGAGCCTCCTTTCAAGTTTTTCGGGATTTCACATTTTAACCGCAAAATTTCTGACGGAGCTTGAAGTAAAAATAGTCATTCAAATTATTTTAAAACAATTTTTCCGCTTGAGAGAATCGCGGGGACGAAGTAATTATATTTGAAACAATTAATTTCAGGCTAAGATTAGGAAAATAGGTGTAGTCCAGGCCCCCTTTCCCCCCAATCGGAAAACTGTTTTCTAACATTTGTTCTGCAATCCGGAAATTAGTTAACGTCCCAATGCAGAGCTTGAACTTTTTGAACTGAATTTCTGAACCGATGATGAAGTATATATACAGGGTGTCCACTCCAATCGTGGACCAATAGCTAATTTCTAAACCGTTAGAGATAAGCATATAGTTTATTTGGGAAAAAATCTCCAAATTATGAAAGGAATTTTGGGTCTATTCAATGTTTTTCAAAAAATCAAATTTTGAAAGAGTTACGAAATTTAAATTTTTATACAGCCCCCCAGTCCTATCAATCATATTTAGTAAAACATTCTTGACACTGTAACGTTTAAAACTTAAAAAAAATCACTCTTCTACCTACCACAAAAATTGACCGAGTTATGACGTTTTGAAAAATCAAGATTTTGCATTGTTTCATGACGTCATCGAGAGATCGCTTAAGGGACCGTATGCGAAATCCTTCAAAATCTTGATTTTTTAAAACGTCATAACTCGGTCAATTTTTGTGGTAGAAGAGTGATTTTTTTTTTGTTTTAAACGTTACAGTGTCAAGAATGTTTTACTAAATAGGATTGATAGGACTGGGGGGCTGTATAAAAATTTAAATTTGGTAACTCTTTCAAAATTTGATTTTTTGAAAAACATTGAATAGACCCAAAATTCCTTTCATAATTTGGAGATTTTTTCCCAAATAAACTATATGCTTATCTCTAACGTTTTAGAAATTAGCTATTGGTCCACGGTTGGAGTGGACACCCTGTATAGTAAGCATTAATAACATAATTATAAATATATTTGTCAAACTAAAGCATTTAAAATATGAATTAATGAAAATAAAGCAAGAAGTATTTGCAAACTTATGAAATCTTTCTATTACAAACTCTTCATAGAAAAATGAAACAAATTTTAAAAATAATTATTTTCTTTACCATGGTATTAAAAAATTAAGTTGATGTGGTTGGATTTTTGGCATAAAAACCTTAATAGGCTATACTGAGCCAAACACTTGTTTAAAAGTAAAGGTGTCAAAATGAAAATGTTTGAAGAAAGATCTTGTAGAATTAAGAAAATTTTTGCTGAAATCAACACATTAATGAAGTTTTACATTTTGAATAGTAAAAAACAGAAATCCCATCTGCTGAAGAAGGAACAATTTCCTTAACAAGTCTTTTAAAGAAGGATGAAAATGACTAAAGAATCTGAAATGAATATGATTGAAATTTGAAAAATCGGGAGGCAATCTCCATTGTATATGCAATACTGTCTGTTTGAGATTACATGTGTTGCATAAGGGAACTAGTTCATGGCGAAACAGATGTCTGTGAGTAAATCTGGTGTGACCCAAAGAAGGAGGTATTACAGCTTTTTCTCTTCTGGTGATTTTTGATGACTTGAAACTTTCAACAGAAATCCAATATATATATATATATATATATATATATATATATATATACACGCACACACAGACAGACAGATATATATTCAATTTGGTTGATTTTCATTAAATTCTAAATTGCATTACATTATATGTAAAAATGAGAAAGCACTTTTTGGTAACATTTTGACGGTAAATATATAATGTATAAATATATCTTGCAGAACAATTTTGGGCAAATAATTTTGCGTTGCAGAACATCACTAAGTATTATGCTTTGGGGTTCTATATATATATATATATATTTGCTGATTTTCTGACTAAAAGAATGTCTTTTATAATGATGAGTTTTAGTTAACAACTGGAAACATTTAAAAATAGAGTAATAAATAATGCTAAAAACAAGAAACCAGAGTTAAATTGTTTATTTAAACACATCATGTACTTGATTAAAATAGTATGATAAGTTTCAATTATTTATATATGCTCTGAAAAAGAAAAAGGTTTTTAAATTTGTATTGAGATTTAATTGATCTTATTAAAACTGTTTAAAAATATATAACATTTTAACGAAAAACGATGTTATTTTAAGTGACTCCTCTTCTTCAATTTTGCGCTTTCCCCCACGTGATCGCTGAGCAGCCATTCCAAAGCAGGTGGCACGTGCAGGGTTCAAAGTTCAAAGTGCAAATGACGAATGGCGGTTCCTGTTGTGGCTCAATTTCTCCCTCTAGCGATGGGGAGAAGAGGTGGGGAAAGAAATACATGGAAGTAGCGCGGAACAGGAGGGGGGAAATGTGGTTCGATTGGGAATGTTTAGAGTGACTGAGCAAGAGTGGCGACCAAGGGTGGCGATCGATGCCACATTTTTTAATCGCCACTTTTGCAACTTTAATCGCCACGTGGCGAGTGGCGACCGCTAATTTTCAGCTATACCCCCCCCCCTCCCGGCTTTGAGAAATCAAGGTATTTACATAAAAGTGGGCATGGCTTTTTATGTTTTCTGAAGAAATTACATTGTGTTTGGACCCTTTGGCCCCTCCCCCTCCCCTGGAAAAACTTGAAATGACGGCCCTGGTTGAATGTTACTCCATACATCTTTTTTTTTTTTTTACAATCAGTTCAGAGGTGGTCTTTGAGATTAATTAGGTTTAATTTTCTTGAAAAGTACTTAAAAAGAAATGTATTTTTAAATAAAAAATATTTTTTTATTTTTTCCTTTTTTTTCTGTTTGCAAATTTGACTTGGGCCTGGCAAAATCTAGTCAGGGGCCAGACGTGGCACCCAGGCATAGGCTGGAAATCCCTAGTTAATGTGATGTATAAGAGAAAAAAAATTTAAACGATACTTATTACTACTATTTAAGGATAAATTGGAATATATTGATAAACATATTTAATAAAAGAATAAAACAATAAGCTCCTTATTTTAATTTAGTTAAACTTTTGACAATGATTAAACTGACACTGAAAAAATTTATCCATAAATTTAATGATGAAAGATTTGCTAAACAAAACAAAAAAAAAAGACAATGAGGTGAAATTACCCCCAAAGCAGCAGTCTGAAGCTTCAGGAAAAGCAGACTAACCCTCGAAAAGGTGAAAAGAGAATTCCAGTAGTGGATTTCAATAAATCCTAAAAATTTAAAAAATAATGGAAAATAGGTGAACAATTGCAATGGTGAAAGGGTGAACTTCCGGTTGGGGACCTCTCCCGGCACAATACCGTGGATGCGGGGCGCAAAGCTACAGATTTGGCAGTTAAAACAGGTTTACCGGTGTATTCTGTGGGGGTTTTTTTTTGACAGCTATTGTTCTCACGCACATGCTATGATCAAAAACCGCCCAAAAAGCACAAAATAAATTGCTAATTTATTTTGCTAGCCAAATATGCAAATGTGGTGGAGCATTATCTAAACCTGTACTCAACTTGTCCATACACAGTTGAACCATTGTTTAGATGTTTAGTTATAACTTGAATAACAAAATTTAAACAACCAAATGCAAAACCACGAAGATTTTATATAATTAGATGCTTTAAGAATGTAAATTTAAAAAATGGAAAAAAATTATTTAAGATTCAGTTCTGACTTGAATGTTTTCATACAACAGTTTGAATTTCTGGAAAAGTTACTTTCAATGGGGGGTGGGGGGATAATGTGTGTTAGGGTCATTCAATCTCATGATGAAGTAAAATTTACCTATGCACTACCATATCTGCCAATCTCTTTATCCAAAATGCAGAAGATATTATGTGATATTATTTTTAAACAAAAATATCGCAGCTGAATAACCAATGTAAATAATTAAAAGGGTACAAAATACTTACTAGATCATAACATCTTAATTAAATAATGTATGTATGAACTAACTGAACAATAAAAGAATAATTGTATAATGGATAATAAATATATGTACATATAAGTTCAGCAACGGCTAAGTTCCAAGAGAAAGTTTCAAATAATTCCATCTCTACGGCTTGATTTCTTGAAGTATTTATGAATGATTTTCCTTTAAATGAGAGAAAAAGAAAATTTCACGAAGCATGATTAGTTTTAGAATCGAAGTAAAGAGTAAGCCATTGTGTATAAAAAATTCGGAAGGTCAACCTAATACTTGTAAATAACAGCTTCATTGAATGTACACTGACAGTTCGCGTAAAGCAGATTTTAAATGCAAAAGTTTACCTCAAAAAGGTTTGATCAGCTATTTGCTTCACACGGAAGAATTGCTTTTTCATATTGATCAAATATTATACTAAAACATTCAATTAATAAAATAAGTAAATTATCACTTAAAAACCAATTAATGTGTTAAAAATTAACTCCAAGCGTTTTCATATCTCATGACTACATTAAAAAGAAAACATAAGGAGCATGAAGTTTTGCAGGGTTGAGTTGTTTACAAATTGGAAGCAAGGATATTTTTATTAATAGTCACATGCTTATCTTAGTGCTCCTTGCATTTCTTTTCCCCAGTATAAATAAAATTATTATAATCAATCAATAATCTTAAAACTTGCAATTTAATATTTACCTATTTATTTTGCAAGGCTTCCTTATGCCTCATATTTCTTCAAAATATCCTCCGTATCGCAAGAAATCCATAGACCAAAAATCCGACTATATTATTTTCTTATTTTAAGCCAGAAAATTAAAAAACAAAGCAATAATAAGCAAATAAAACTTTATAAAATACCCTTTTCAGATCAAAACGTACTTTTTAAATCGTAAGAACATTCAAGGAACTTAAATGGAATATAAAAATTTCTTTCCGATAAAAATGCAACTGCCCATTTTTCTCTTTCCGGTTTTGATTAATTGAATGATGATAAATGCACAATTTATAACTTAAAAAGTTGAAAATCACTTTTCAAGAACTTTCTTCTGGAAGTATTTCGAAATTGAAGTCTTAAGTTTTCGCATTCTTTGTGGATGTGCTCTATACCATCCATATCTACAATTAGAGATGCAAAAAACCCACAGTTTTGAGAGCTGGGGGGAAAAAAACCGGAATTTTGAATGTAAACAAACCCAGTAATTTTATACATATTTGTTATATGCCTAATGTATGAGTAAAAAATAAAAACTTCGTCATTATCTAAAAATACAACTTTCAAAGCAATACTGTTATAAACGTGTCATTAGAGCTCTAGAAAAAAAAAAGAAAAAAAAGTAATGCTGAAATAGACATTAATTTAATAAAATCCACTCAGGCAACCCATCCAGTCTATTGGAACAAACTGTATGGCGTGGAAAAATTTGCTAGTTATGTAAAAAAAAAAAAAAAAAAAAAAAAAGTTGGTTACATTAAATAATAAACATTTGATTTTGAAAAAAAGTTTCAGAGCAATGATTTAACCCTTTATGTCCCAAATTAATTTAGCAAATTTTGAAAATCAGAAGGGTCTAAGGCCCCCTACCAGGGCCCGATTAACCCGTGAAGTTAGAGGAAGCTCTGTCTCATTTTGAGTCCCCCTGCTTTTTGAGACGGAGGCGGGGGGGGGGGGATTTCTATACTCATGAGACATTCAAAAACGAATCTTGCTAAGGATACATATCATTTCTAAGAGCTGCCAAAGCAAAATTCAAATTAAAGTCTGTCCCCTTCCTTCACTAATATGTAGAAGTTACATACATAATACACATTGCCATTCTATGATTTGATGTTAAATTAGATTTATTTCACAGAATTAATAAAACATAATAAAAGTACATTGTAAAAGAGTTGGGTCAAATCCCACATTTAAAATAGCTTGTGTGGGAATTAATGATTTATGAAATGTGTTTTCACTTTTAAAACTTTCCAGAAAATTTTTATTGAACCAGTTGTAATGTTTAAAATTACCTTTAGATATGCATTTAAAAGAGCAGAAACTAGAATTTAAATCACAAGTTTTCAGTCATTTTTGGGCCCCCTGGAAATTTTTAGGGGAAGCTCAAGCTTCCGGTGCCTTTTGGGTAATCAGGCTCTGCCCCCTACGCCTTAGGGCCCCTAAGGAAACTATTCCGATTGCATACCATCTGTCGGCCTCTCAACGAAGCACAAGGAGTGGTACTTAAGCATGATTCCAGCCATATAGGATTCATAATACTAAATTAATATAAGCGGGACTTCTGAGTCCCGTCGGGGCATAAAAGGTTAAACAATACTGCCGTGGGCAGGTAAACGGCAGTATCTGCAAAAATGAGTTTTCGAGATATTTGAAGAAACGCGTTTTTGATTTCCCACAAACATCTATGAAACATTGAACTTCGAACATAGGCGATACTATATGTTTATATTGATATATTTTTGGGGTAATCGATTGAATTTTGATTTTGCAAGCGCAGAGAGAGGTAAAGCAGATACTGCCGTTTACCTGCCCTTTTCACTCTAATTGCCATGCGGAATTGACTGGCAGTCGGCGGTAACTGCACAGTATGCTACTAAATGTCCAGTATTTACATATTCGACTACATGCGGAGTAGATATGTTATTACGAAATATATTATTGCATTGTGAATGATATAATTCATTTAAAAATATACATAAATACTGTGTATCCACTTGATATAGATTTAATATAAACGAACGCGAAATATAATTAAAAAATATAATGAAACTGTATTGTATTATGCAAAATATGATGCAAAACTTGATGATTCTTTAGCTATTTTTACTTCCTTTTACTTAGTAAAGGAAGTATTGTGATCACAAAGAAAATTTCACTTAAAATTCGGTCTAAATTTTGATTTTGCTCACCACCGAATGAATGTTGAGTAGTTTTTTTCGACCTAGCAGTGCGTGCATTCATATAAACTACTAACATGTACTGCTACTAACATATAAACAGCCGAAATATCCTTTTTGACCATGCCCCAGTTGATTACGACGAGTTTTCTCGTGACGTCTGTATGTAGGTATGTATGTGCGTATGTATGTAAGTATGTATGTATGTATGAATCTCGCACAACTCAAAAACTATATGCCGTAGAAGCTTCTGGTTTGGTATGTAGGCTCTGCGGCTGGTCTAGTTGTGCACCTCCCCTTGTGGTTGCATTCGAATGTACCCAAGGGAGTCTTTTACCCCTTTGTGGGGTAAATCAATGTTAATTTCAATGCAGATTGAGTGATATGATTTGATGCAACCACTTGGCGATATATCGCCAAACTTTTGGTCGCCAAGTGTTTGCCGCCAAGTTGGCGACAAATTTGGCGAAAAAATGATTTTTTTTTAAACATCTGGATTCAATTTGGCGCTATTGGGCACATTTTGCGAAAAATTCACTGAATCATGTTAAAATCGGCGATATTTAGAAAATAAATCATTGTAAAACATTATTTTGCATTGAATCGTGACAAACTGGGGTGTAAATGTTTGAATTGTTATCTTGTTCACTCTAATGCACTATTTTAACACTTGAGGCATTTATTATGGAATTTAAACGTAAAAGGAAGTAGTGTGGCGTTCACACCAGATGTTTTAAAATTACTACAAATCAGTTAATGCTTTGTACTTTGCATCAAAACAAGAAATCACTTTGAGAAAAAGAGCGCTTGAAATGCTTGTTGTGCTGACGACTTTTTTCATAGTACTATTGAAGATGTAACAGCTAGAGATTAAACTGCAAAAACTATCGTCTGTTAGTATGAAAACAACTGTAATTAAAAGAAAACAAAACAATGTAAATAACATCATTTCATTGTTGCATTTTTGTTTGTCGTCTGCCAAGTTTGGCTTGTGTATCTTTGAAATCGTGAAAAATACTGTTTGCTAGTGGAGAGAAACTTTATTTGAAAGAAAAAAATCTGGTATGGACCCCACACTACTTACTTTTACGTGTAAATTTCTTAGTAGATGCCTTAAGTGTCAAAATAGTGCTTGGAATGAGCAAGATAACAATTCAAACATTTACGCCCCTAATGTGCCACGAAACAATGCAAAAAATGATTTACAACGATTCATTTTCTAAATATTGCCGATTTTAGCATCATTCAGTGGATTTTTCGCAAAGTACCGCCAATAGCGCTAAATTGAACCCAAACTCATAAAATAATTTTTTTCGCCAAGTTGGCGATATGTCGCCAAATTGGCGTCAAACGCTTGGCGACCAAAAGCTTGGTGATATATTGCCAAGTGGTAAAGCCAATTTATATCACTTAAGTCTGCATTGATATTAACTGCATTGCTGAGTCAGCCCAAAATAGGAATAAAACACCCCCTTGGGAACATTCAAGTGCACCCAATGACCTCCCGTGACCTCCTATTAGGGCACCTCTACCTTCGCTCAGTTTAGGTACAAAGGAAAACGGTTTTTGAGGCTTGATGCAAGTTTTGCACAGCGATTCATATTATGTTCATCCTGCAGACATGCAGATACTGCCGTTTACCTGCCCAAAGTAACGAAAAATGCAGTTACTGCTAATTACCATTGGTTAAAAAACAGGTTTTTTTCATCGGAAACCAAAAAAAGATGCTTGTACCATAAAACTAATGTTACATAGATTTCAAAAATGCAAAAAAATGAAAATCGAAAAATTTGCAGTTACTGCCCTTTACCTGCCCACGGCAGAATACTTGAACCAGTTGTTTAATCCAGGACTGCTAAAGGGTAATACATACAAATTTCAAAACCAGAAATTCTCAGAACTTTGAAAATTCCCAAAACTCCCGGGAATTTGCAAAAGTCCCTTTAAAAAACCCGTTTTTTTTTCGGGAATTATAACTGAGTTTTTTCCATCCTTTACATCTCTATCTACAATAAACGCTTATCAAGCCGAAAAAGGAAGAAATATTAATTTTAAAGCGTAGAGTATCAAAAAACATTACTATAATAACTATTGCTGGTTTCTCTTATTTTTAAAATCAGTTATCACTATTTTTTCCTTGTCTAGTACACTGGTAAATTTACTTTTTCTACCGGACGGGGTAAGGAGGGTTGACACTCTGTGGGATTGCAACGCCCCACCGGAGAGATAGATGAAAAAACAAAAATTAAAAAATGCTATCTTATCGTTTCATTAGAATGAAAATGAAATGCCTAAACGAAATGCGTTACCGAGGTATCCTGATTTTTAAAGGACACAAAACGACTAAAATTGTTTCAGTTGTACATTATTTAAGAAACAGGGAAAAAGAAAACAGTGATTCTCCTTTGTTTATTTCATTTTTTCTTCCGCTTATTAAAGGTGTGGGTTGCTCTGCAGTTTGCCATCCCAACAAATATTTTGATCGAGTGGTTGAGCATCATCATACTCTGGAAGTTGTCACTGCTTGTTCCCTGTATGTGTATGAAATTTATGGTGAAGAAGGCCATGAAAAAGTGTTTGGCTCAAAACCAGTCAATATTTTAATCGAGCACCGTCTGTACACATAGGCGGATTTAGGTTGTGAATTCTGGGGGTGCAGCAAAACCGGGGATCTGAGGGGGAGGGGGGGATTCGCAGGACAAACAGGTAGTTCCGGATCTTTCGTAAAATTTAGAAAATTTACCTAAAAATGCTGTTTTTCTTTCTTTTTTTTTAGTTTAATTTAATTTATTTCTATAACAGTTTTACTGAAGAAGTATATTACAATAGGATGTTCCTTTGGTTGGCCATGGTTGTTTTAAAGTCAAAGAAACTAATGATACACCAATAAATACCTAATACAAATACAGAGTATACAATTATTATATAATGCAGCACTGGATAATAAATGTGTTTGTTTACGTGCAAGTAATTATTTATCTTTTTTTTTTTTTTTTTCAAATTTACAGTTACAAATATACTGTTATTCTTAATACCTAGTACAGTCATGTGTCTCTTGCACTGGCTATGTGTAGTGATAAGCACAGATCATACAATAAATTGCATATTATTGTACTTTTGGCTTTCAAGTATGATAGTAACTTTCGTAAATTAAATTGCATGTGTCGCAATGAAAAAATATATGTTACTTGCCAAACCATGCTTCCTGATGAAATATATTTAATTAAAAATTTTTTCAAAATTGAATTAAAACTAATGGGAGTGCGGCGCACCCCCTGTAAATATGCCTATGTCTGTATATCTTATCAATGTTTCTTCTTCTTTCCTTTGGAGCCAATGGGAGTACCGCAGTGCCTTTGGTGACCCCCGTGTGCACGCTTATCTTATGGGTTGATGGGCAAAGCAAGCAGGGTGTGGGGAGCGCTGGTTTCGCTTTGTGAAGCTGCTGCCTTTTTAAATAAACAACAAAACACATCACACATACACAAGTCCCGTGCCTTCATCAAAGTCTGTAGACGGAAAGGGAGAATGCTCCTTCAGTGCTGCAAATATGAGATATGTGTGCCCTTTCAAATGTTTCTTCACAATATGCATATAATCACAGGTAAAGCCAATACATAATAAATAATTTTAGGCAATAGACAAAATACAAATGCGACGACCAGCAACAGGCTCTGGGCCCAACTTGGCTGGTCCTAGTCAAATTATAGACCCCAATGAAGATCAATGACCCTCTTAAAACTATCCACTTTCTTGCTGTTTTCCGCGTCTTCCGGTAAACTATTCAAAGTTCCCACTACCCTGCTAAAATAGTAATTTCTGCAAATTTACAGGTTAGCCTGATATTTAAACAGCTTAAAATAATGACCCCTTGTCTTGCTTTCCGTACAAAAAATTAACCCCATTACATCTTTCATTTTGATAAATTTAAGCAAGTGAATCATATCCCCCGACTCTCTTTTGCTCAACACTGTAATTATTAAGCATTCTAAATCAGAAATCATCCATTCACTAATCTTGCAGTCCTCCTTTGCACTCTTTCCAATAAATTAATATCTTTCTTAAGATAAAGAGACCAAAACTGAACAGTATACTTCAAACGAGGTCTTAAACCAGAAAACTATGAGAATTCAAATAGTGCTGAATTAGTTTTCTTTATTAAACTCATTTTGAACTATACAATAAATTGCATTTTTGGATGCGCCATAAATATATTAAACATGGATTATTTTAACATAGCATTTTTCAGAAGCATTAATATAGCATTTTTACAGAAATATTTTGAATGATATCTTTACTAAATAGCAATTTCTTCATAATAATTAAAATTAAGCATTTTCAAGGAACAACATGTTTAGTTATATGTTAATAAAATGTGTCATGCAATTTATTACTTCATTGATTAGCAGAAAAGAGTGTCTTAAATTAGTACAAGGCTATTTTAGGCAGAAAATCAACATGATACATGCAACATCTTCCCCATAAAACAATTTTAAACCTTGGAAAAGATCATGTCATTGTAAAGCTATAATTATATCATTTTAATTCAATCAAGCAATGGGAGAAAATGTATTTAAAATCCAAAATTTTAATTTAGTGCCACAATCATAACTTACTATTTTGATGCACACATTTCAAATGAATAAATTTTTCATCTTGTCTCCACTAATTTTTGATTAAAGGAAACTATTCTGTTAACAATAATTTTATGAATAGACAGTAATCATGAAATTTGTGTGTACATTACTGTGACTGCATTGACATCACTCTTCCGATCACCAAGCTACTCATGCCAAGAAAAGATAGTCGAGACTGAAATCAGCCAAAACTGATGGTTTGCCAGGAGGTTTCAGGTCCAACTCGTCAGAGATCCAATTCAGATTCCACATGTGGGAAAAATCCTGGGCTCAAAGTGCAGGAATTTTTGTTTTTTCAGGATCAGGAATCATCAGGATCCCCAAACTGAAAGGCATATCAGGATCTCGGCAGCCAAATCGACCGCCAGGAAGCAGAAAATCCTTTTAGGACCAAATGCTTGGAGATCTAACTCAAAAGTTCTGGGCAGGAGATCATACCCTATGCAGGTACCAGAAAGCGTAAGGCTTCGAGCAAGATGCTTGTGCTCCTTGAAGAGTTTTCCTACAGTCAAAACAGTGTAGTTGGCCACTATAGAGAACCCCAATTTGATGATTAGTCATAAGCAAACAACTGAATAAGAGCCTGAGCTCACGCTTGTAGGAATGATAAAGTCAAGAAAGAGCAAGGTAAGCACCCAACAGCTAACATGAGTTATGATCCAAAACAGCTGATTAAATATGATGAATGCCAAACTGTAAATAAAATCACCGTCTTGCAACCACAATCCCATAGTTTTCCCCAAAATGACCACAGTCACATGATACATATATGAACACCTTTTCTCCGCAGCAAGTCCAGCAAAGCTCAGTCTACTCTTATTCTTAGTCTGGTTTTGGTTTGCTACACTGCATTTTCACTGTGATAGTAGACAAGGCCTTGGCCACTTCCAGAGGTAAGGAACAGCTGACAGAGGTACGAAAAACTTGAAGACTAAGAACAAAATACGCTGTCAGGAGCACTCAGAGTTGTTTCCCACATCATTTTGGTTACAGGGAATTTCTCCCAAGGAACATCCCGCTGCAAATTCTCTGGCTTAGCTTCGTTGACATCTGCACAACTTGATGCATTAATGGAATGTT
Organism: Uloborus plumipes; assembly: GCA_038373865.1. NCBI lineage: Eukaryota > Metazoa > Arthropoda > Arachnida > Araneae > Uloboridae > Uloborus > Uloborus plumipes. The sequence goes on from JAXGGA010004353.1 coordinate 77,791, forward strand.
CAGAGCACTCCTGCAAATCAGACCCCCCTGTAGGGCGGAATTACTTCCACTGAAATCTGAGAAATTGCCTCAGAATGGGAAAGGCTACTTGAGGAGAACTTACAAAATTCATAAAATTTTAAACAGTAGTTCATCAAAATTTATGAAAGTTTTCCTTTATATTTGTCCCCTAAATATTTCAATACATTTAAAGGGAACATTTTTACCTTCCAAAAGTGTGAAATCCATTTCATAAGAGGTTTTAGTCATTTGGTGAATCAAACAATCACAAAAATAGAGCAAAATGATGTAGACTAGTACTCAAAGTCAGGCCCGTGCTGGCCCACCGGGGCACCGGGGTGTATCCCGGTGCGCCCTTCTTTACGGTCCACCTTCGCAACTTTGTTTTTTTTTTTTTTTTTTAATTCAGTAAGTGAACATTTTTATAAAAATCGCTCAGATAACCAGTTTATCTTAAAACCAGTTTGAAAGAAAATAACCTCAATTAATAAAAGTGTAAATGTATCCCACAAAAAACGAACATTAGCAATTGATGAGGTACAAAAGCTTGCACATACACGCAGTCCAGCGCACACAGTAGTCCAGTCAGCTCAAAAGAAAGGGTCGAAAACTTGGGAATTTCGGGGAACAAAGCAGTAAATTACACTCTATGCAGTGGCGTACAATAGCACCCCCGCAGTCCCAGCTGGTCGGGAGGGGGCGCATGATGTTTGAGGGCACACGATCCAGGAAAATTGCCTTATGATTTATTTTTATAGTTTATTGAGGGGGTGGGGGACGAACTTACAAATCTTGCTGGAGAGGGGCGCACTTAAGTCCATGTACGCTACTGCCTCTATGTTTCATCTGTGGATGTTAACACGTAGTTCATTATGTGCTAAACGACCTTCTCCATTCCCCTGGCGTGTTTTGAGATAACTAGCAGCAGACCGGGTTTTTAAAAATGTTCTAGGGAAAATATAATAGTGGGAAAAGGACAGTGGTTAGTTAGGCAGACAGTTTTGAAAGCTTTTATGGCAGAAATGGGTTAGCTAAAGTGGCGCCCCACTCAGCTTCTTTTTAAGAGATGACGCCTCCAGGGGTGCCCCAATGAGAAGGCACGGATGGTCGCCGCAAAAACCGAAAACATTCCTTATTTGACAAATTTTGTCTGACTACTAGGCAAATGTGAAGACATAACTAATACTGCAATTATAAAATGTCCGAATGCCCTTTTTCATCAGATGTACTTATGTGCGCATCATACCGTATTTTATCATTCGGCAATATTTGAGTTATATCCGGTAAATTCATAATTCCCACTCTCCCAGCAATCTTCCAATAATCACATGCGACCGCACCCACGCAGCCCCGGCTGGGCGGGATGGGCGGGTGCATGAGGTTTGAGGGCACACAATCCAGGAAAATTGCTGCATGATTTATTTATTTATTTATTCATTTTTTTTTGCTTAATAAGGGGGTGGGAGACAAATCGTCTGAAAAATCACCCTTATCACCCCGTCCTCGACAACGTCACAGCCCAGAGCCGTGTCCAGATGGAAGCCGAAGGGGCGACCCCCCCCCCTGAAACCCAAAATGTTTTGTGATGTAAAACAGAAAAAAAAAATCTCACTTTTTTTAAATTTCAAATGACAGAAAAAAAAGAATGAAGATTTTCTTCTTAATTTTTGTAACTATTTGTTTACTGAGGTTTTTCCACTAATTTTGTAAAAAAAGTTTGATGGTTCAAATTCTCACTAGCTGTAAAACATACTTGTAAACAAGACTTTTATTAGCACTTCCTGCTCTCTTTCCCAAATTAATACAAGCTACTTGACAGTTTGGTTGGCGGGCACTCTTCTATAAAACTTACACTACTCCAAATTCTACCCCACTACGGGCCGGGGCCCTACCTTTCGATTAGGCTGAGATTGCTTCTTGGCAGCCCTGATTCAATTCAGATGGTATTTTGTTTGTCCTCATTTTTAAGCATCCATAACCCTCGAGGGATTTTAATAGCTAAGCATGGCTCCAATCAACAAAAAACCACACAAAAACGGATGCGTTCACAGACCCTCCGCTTTATTATAGCCCCCTTAAAATTGTAAAAATAAAACTTCAAAAAAGTGTTTTATACAAATGCTTGAAAATATTTTGTTAAATGTAGCTGTAAACCTTGAATTTTAAAGTTTCTATCATAAATGGGGAGGGGGGGGGGTATATCAAGTTGCCCGGAATTCAGCTCCTTGATTAAAAAAAAAAATATCCTCCTGCGAAATGCAAAAATCATGTCCCAGCATTTTTGTAGCACGTTTCCCAAATTTTATAAATTTATTAAATATTGAATTTAGTATTTTGGAAGTTCCTATGTAACTGCTTCCTTTATTAATATGTTAAGAACAAGAAAAAATATTACACTACCTTTATTCTTTTTTGTTTTCTGCGGTACTTCTGATTGAAAAAGAAATTGTCATTTGAAGAAATATTTTTTAATATCTATTTTTAACTTAAAACAGGTATGTCTTTCGAAGTTTTTTCGTAAAAAACAATTTCGTAAGACTGTCCGATCAACTATTAAAACGTTAGAGACTGGAAAGTGCAAATGAAATACTTTAAATAACTTTACCTGTTCTAGAGTCTTTCAAAATCATTAAATACCTTTTTCAAACTCCTTAAAAAGTGCTTCAGTTGTATTTCTTACTAAAAAAAACTATGAATTAACTGAATGGCCAGAATATTACTCTCTCGTTAATTATTTTTTTAAATCTCTTACCTATTTCTTTTAAAGGATTTTATGCGTTTTATACTATAGGTCATTTTATATTAAGTGCTGTGTCTGTCGGCGAGTCGGGAATTGATTAAAAACTATTATGTAACTATACTGAAAACCGATGTAAGCAAGTGATGATATGTTAATCTTTTCTCCTCTCTGTCGATTAATGTCAATCGTTTGTTATACTACAAAAGAAATAAAAAAATTGATTGATCTTACTTTGCAAAGGAATGCGGAACATTTATAAGGTTTTTGTTTGCCTATTTTTTAAGTCCCAATTGCCCCATATAAGGGCTCAAAATGCAGAATTTTAAAACTTTTTTTCAAAAATTTCCCCGGGAGAGAAACCCCCGGACCCCCCTAAAATTACGAAAATTCTACCCTACTTAAAAAAATTCATTGATCTCTCTTAATACCCCTAACCCAATAAAAGTCAGTCCGAAAAAAATTAACAAGAAAAAGAAAAAAAAAAAAAAACCACCCACCCGCACACACACACACACACACAAGAAAAAACATGTGCGGGGGGGGGGGGTCAGCAAGAAAAAACTTATAACCCACTCAAATGTTTGTGTGTTTGGGCAATGTGCAAACTGAGCCCTCCCGAATTTTTTTTCTATATACGACCTTGCCACAGCCCTAAGTATGGAAGCGCCCTTTTCATCTTCTGTCCACCGCCCTCCCAAGACACCCAGCACGGACCTGCTCAAAGTGCTCTAGTGGGAAAATGTAGGGTAGTAGCTTAGACAACTTATTGTTTAAAATGAGCATAACAGAAATTGGATTTGAAAATCAGAGTACTACTTAAAGAAAGAACAATGTCTTCTGTAATAAAACTAGTATTGAAATGTTATTTTAAATTTTTGGCAGTAAATTTGCACTCATAGTTAAAAAAGGAATATTATAACTTTATTTAATGAATGGGGCAAAGTGATAATTCAAATGTTTTAGTAATAAAATATTTTCCGTTCGAATATTGAAAACATTTTTCTTCAAATGAATGAATAAATGAAATGAATACATGAATAAATAAATGAATAAATATTAGGGTGTATCGAAAAAAACTTTTTTTCGAAATTCAATTTACTAAGTTGATAAAAAGTTGCCCCTACCTACCCACATATTCCAGAAAAAATTTCAGTCTAATCAGAAATTGTTTAGGTGTTCCGCACGAGGCCTGAAATTTGTGAATTTCTTCAAAAATGTGATTTTTTTTCTATTTTTTTTTAAATATTAAGAATAAATGTTAAAAATAATTCAAGTTGAAAAATGTATACCGCAAAGTCGGAGGACAAAATTGGGTTTGAAAAAAAGTATATTAAACAACATTTAAATCTCCCACATTTATTCTAAACTTACGTAATTTTCACCAAAACTAGCATTTTACAAGGCCATGCGGCTTGGTTAGAAACTTGTTTATGAATGTGGAATCTAACTGAATTAACACTTGAAACTGGGATTCATCTGTGATTTATGTGGAGTAAAAAGTAAAATAATATAAACTATAAACGGAATCTAAGCCCCTCGTCACGCAGTGCCCGCGTTCTATCGGGGCCCCCGTGATGGTAAACGAAGTACGCCTCCGCTAGCGTAGCTGCTTTAGGATGGCAGAAGAACATCTATCTTTGGTTGAGGAAACAGACTCTAAATATTTCGGACATGGTGCTCCAGTAAATGGCCCAGGAAAAGGAATTGTAGCTTTAGTTTCACGATTTATGGAAAAAAAAAGTTTTATTGATTAAGAACATAAAAGCTATCGGTTGTGATGGCACATCAGTTAACACTGGAAAATCAAATGATGCTATTAGACTTCCAGAAAAGTCTTAAGAACCCTCAAAGCCGTGGTATGTTTTCTTCATTTAATGATTTAACACTTAGAGAGTTAGCGGTGGCTCTTGATAGGCCGACTACTGGACAAAATTCTTTTAGTTGACCTATTGGAGAATTCTAACAATATTGCTAAGATCTACCAGTCATGAACTTAAAGAAAATAGAACGCGTTTTACCAGAAGTTGATGTCAAAGAATTGAGTCAAAAATACTTGTGGGATTTGTCAAAAGCTGTAATGTCTGGCAAATGTTCTTAAAATTTAGCAGAAAGGAACCCTGCAAGCTTTTCCCATGCAAGATGGCTCACGATGGCAAAGTTTTGAGGCTATACATCGCAAGTAGTGATCCAAGTTCAGAGTTAAATAAACTAGCAGAATTTATAATAAAGGTTTATGCTCTCTGTTTTTTCACAATCGAATCTCAGCATAAAATTATTCATGCATTTAAACATTTTTTTAAGACCATAGATTGCAACAAGTATTTGGATACAAATCTCCACAATGTTATCCATTCCACAGTGTAAAGAAGCCATCTTGCATGGGAAAAGCTTGCAGGGTTCCTTTCTGCTACATTTTGAGAACATTTGCCGGAAATTACAGCTTTTGACACATCCCATAAGTATTTTTGACTCAATTCTTTCCCAAGTAGCACACTTCGTTTTTTAAAGGTTGTAAAATGGTTATTAACGTTGTAACAACCGCTTAAAAGCATTTATAAAACGTTTAAAGGTTATTTGTGCTACCTGGGTTGACATCAACTTCTGGTAAAATGCGTTCTATTTTCTTAAAGTTCATGACTGGTAGATCTTAGCAATATTGTTAGAATTCTCCAATAGGTCAACTAAAAGAATTTTGTCCAGTAGTCGGCCTATCAAGAGCCACCGCTAACTCTCTAAGTGTTAATTCATTAAATGAAGAAAACATACCACGGCTTTGAGGGTTCTTAAGACTTTTCTGGAAGTCTAATAGCATCATTTGATTTTCCAGTGTTAACTGATGTGCCATCACAACCGATAGCTTTTATGTTCTTTATCACTAAAACTTTTTTTTTTCCATAAATCGTGAAACTGAAGCTACAATTTATTTTCCTGGGCCATTTACTTGAGCACCATGTCCAAAATAGTCTGTTTCCTCAACCAAAGATATATGTTCTTCTGCCATCCTAAAGCAGCTACGCTAGCGGAGCTGTATTTCGTTTACCATCACGGGGGCCCCGATAGAACGCGGTCACTGTGTGACGAGGGGCTTAGATTCTGTTTATAGTTTATATTATTTTACTTTTTACTTCACATAAATCACAGATGAATCCCAGTTTCAAGTGTTAATTCAGTTAGATTCCACATTCATAAACAAGTTTCTAACCAAGCCGCATATCCTTGTAAAATGCTAGTTTTGGTGAAAATTACGTAAGTTTAGAATAAATGTGGGAGATTTAAATGTTGTTTAAGATACTTTTTTTCAAACCCAATTTTGTCCTCCGACTTTGCGGTGTACATTTTTCAACTTGAATTATTTTTAACATTTATTCTTAATATGAAAAAAAAAATGGAAAAAAAATCATATTTTTGAAGAAATTCACAAACTTCAGGCCTCGTGCGGAACACCTAAACAATTTCTGATTAGACTGAAATTTTTTGTGGAATATGTGGGTAGGTAGGGGCAACTTTTTATCAACTTAGTAAATTGAACTTCGAAAAAAAGTTTTTTTCGATACACCCTAATAAATATTTGATGAGTAAATGAACGATTGTGTGAATAAAATATTGAATGACTACAATAAGTGATGAATATAAATAAATAAATAAGTGAATGAATTAACAAATGAATAAGTAAATAAATTAATAAATGAATTAAATCAGTTATTTCACTTTGTCCTCCGCCTCCATGGACTTCTCATATTGCATTAACATTCATTTAAAATTGAAACATGCCTATATCAAATAGATAAATACTGCCCTGAAAATTAATAGATCTCAATCATTATTCAAAACGTTAATAAAAGAACTTTGTCATTTATAATAAAAAAAATTGTTTTTGATGTGCCACAAAATGTTACCATCTGTGCAACTTATTTCATATATGATTTGTATTATCATATACTTTGATTTTTAGACTTATTTATTTTTTGCTCGGAACCACCTATATGTTTAATCACAGATAAACAGCATTGGGAATTTTGTAGACTATTTCAACCTTTTACTTTGCTCTAAATTCTCTTACTTATAGCTTGTAAATATTACTTTTGTCCCGGTTATGTGCTTTAACTTAAGCAATGTGAGTAAGATACAGTTTGGGAGGAACTTCATAGCAAATGCATACCTTGTTTACATTAATTTTGTGCAAGTAAAATATAAATATGATTGGAATTAATAAATAAGGGCGACTGAATCATGAAATTCAAACAATTAAGGGCGACCGTGATGCGAACTCCGCTGAATAGCAACAGCAGATTTTGATCTATGTCGACGATTCGAAAAATTATTTTCTGAATCTAATTTTTCTGTTTGAAGAAGACTGAGGCTATTTGACAGCTGTTTCCCACTAAGTCGCCCACGCAGACTGGCAGTGGAAGCCCGAGAAAAAGTACTCACATTTTGCTCAGATTTCGAAGCATCTTTCGAGCCTGAAGACGAACGAGATAGTTTACCACAAGCACCTTCTATGGGCTCATCACTAGAGAATGAATTGGACTCCTTAAGACCTAAAATTCTTTTAAACTCTGAATTAGAAACTAAGCCACTTGTCAAAGACCATGATGACGTCTGCTCGCTTCCGTTCTCTTCGAGAGAGCACAGGAAATCCGCCTCAGTTAAGTTGAGAGGACATTTGTCACTCTGTTCGGATATTTTTGAAAACTCGTCAATTCTACACTTCAATTGCGAATTAATAATATGTGCTTCATAATCAAAGTCCCCGAGACAAAACGTGGTCTTCATTGCCTTGACAAATTCTAAAAACGACAAGCACGTGTCTTCTTCACTACTTTCGAATAAACCGAAAGCATTACCGATGACACTGAAAGGCATATCAGGCCATACCAGTTGGAGTAACGAGTGATAATCTTTTGCATTAAGATTTTTTCTCCTCATGATACAGCAATGGCTTGTAAATTTGCATAACAGCTTTCATGACGCAAAGTCGATTGTAAGGAGTGGCATTGATGAAGGAGAACTCGCGAAAAATAACATGAGTACCTTGGTGGACGCTGCAGAAATATTCTTTCAGAAATTTCGTTGGCTTCATCTTGTTGCTCTCGAGGCGTAAGGATAGCATTTGGGCGACAGCATCTATGAGATAAACTTCTAAATTATGTTCCTTTAAAAAAAGCCTGTTTTCATTGCATTCAGTGGGTGTTCCAAGTTCCTCCATTCCTAGGAAATATAGCTTTCAGTCAGTAGATTAAGGCAAAAACACAAACAATTAAAGTAAGGTCAAACGGAAAAATTTCAATTACTAAAAGAATTTAACTCTAAAAAAACATGTACATTTTTAACAGATATTTGCATTTTCAGAGTTCATAGAGGGGCACCCTGAACTTAATAGTCTGAGATCCGACATAGGTTGATTTAATCCCATCGTGTTTTCTCTCAAGTTATTAATAAGAATGTAGATAAAATAGGCTGGCATAGGGCTGTCTAACTAAAAGTGGTTCAATTGCAGGGTTGTTGTGAACTGAAGTTGTAGTGATTGAGCAATTTTACATTTTCTGCAGGTATCTTCAAATTGTGAAGGAATCTACAAAATTTTGGATTCAACTTTATAGAATATTACAGTTTAAATATAACGGCTGAAATAAAATATTAGGTGCTTAAGTGCTTAAATCAATAATCTTTCAACATATCAGCAAAATAACCAAAATAAAAAACTCATATCCAGTTTCAGTGAACATGTTTTTAATTTAAGAAAAGTTCTATGACCATTTAGTTATTTTAAATATATATTTGTATATATATATATATTTAAAATAAATAAATGGTTGTAACTACAATTAATAATTCCAAATATACTTAATGTAAAAAAAAAATAATTAAAATGATTTTAAATACCGACTGTACAGAGGACATTTTGAAAACAAAGGATTATACAAAACAAGAAGGTAAAAAAAGAAAAAATATAAGTAAAAACAAGAACCATTGACATAAAATAGAGTTTAACATTGATTGAGATATAGCAAGTAACACTTAGACTTATATAAAATTATATTTAAAATGTGTGTGTTTTGCATTGGCTATAAGTTGTCATTGAAATTTTTGCATAAGGTTTGAGCAGCCTGAATCTCTTTTCAAGGAGGTGGAGAGTGCCAAGTAGAACTAGAGGGACTAGAGAAAATGAGTAAATATTTGTGGTAAAGTCCACATAAATGTACCTAACTTGTACAAAAAATGGACAGATTGATTTGTTTGCAAAAACTGACTAATGTAAATTAAAAGTAGAAGATATTCTGGAACTATTCTACCGTGTCCGATTTTTTTCTTCTTTCATAATTTCATATCTTTATACTAAGTGGATAGATTGTACAATATATGTTATAAATGCATTCCGAAGTACCATTCAACTACCCACGTAATGTACCAGAAATCACTGAAAAAGAAGAAATGTACGGAATTTTTCGAGAAGGACTAAAACTAAGCAATCAAAACGTTACTACATTTTGGATTTAAAAACAACAGCACTTAAACAGGCAAGAAAATGTTTTCATTCTTCAACGCTTCATTTAGTTTAGCTTCATATATTTTCTAATGATGAAATTTAAGTAGAGGCTGTTTCTGAAGACTGTGAGAATGAAAGAGAAACATTTGAAAAAAAGAGAAAGTTCTTACTGCCACAAAAAGATATTCTTTTACGATATAAGACGTTCCCACTAGCAGACAAGCACCGGATGCAGTAGTAAATGCATCACATTTTATTATATTTGATGCAATTGCGCTTAAAAGAGAAGAGATATTAGCGTTAGGACTCTCCTCTTCGACATACGTGGAATAATGTGTGTGATAGACAGGGTTGCCAGACGTCTCGGATTTCAAGGGACAGTCCCGTTTTTTGAAATATTGTCCCGCGTCCCGGGGAGCCTTGATACGGGACGGCAAAAGTCCCGTATTCTGGCTAGAAGCAGTATTTTGCAAAACCAAACATTATTTTCGGAAGAAAAAAATGAAGTAAAACAAAAAATGTGAAATAGAGTGATAAGAAAATTGATTGAATTATAATATTTTCCTGTTCTGAAGTAATGTTAGTGTTCTATTCATTTAGAGCAGAAATTATTGTGACAATCAATTCAACAAACGTTCATTGTAAAAGTGGTGTATCTCCTTGTAAATGATTTTACTATGCCTTATTATATAAAAAGCCCTTCTCAATTTTTCAATTATAAAAGAAATATATGTGTTCAGCTACTATTAGTCACTAGATTTTTTTTTTGAATCAATCAATTTCAATTTTTTGAAATTTGCTTCGCTTCGCTTTTATACTAAAAGATGTAACTAAATGTTATTCCATTTAGCAAACAAATACGCGTTTTAAAAACATGAAGATGCATAATTTTTACAATGAGCGACAGAAATATAAATTACAGTGAGTTTTATGGCATCCTAAAGACCATCAAAACTTAGAAAGAATTATTGCAGCAGTAAAATCTAGTAGCAAATATGATTAAAAAAAAAGGAATTTTCCGAGGTTATATAAGAATAATTATCATGTTATAATATTGACAAAACTGTACAGTTTTTCCCCAAAAGATATTGAATACTGATTTTTTTATTTGTTTTAGGTTAACTTCTTATAGTGAGTTCAAGTAGTAAGGTTTAATTCTATGTCTACTCAATTGTAATCAAAATTTTTGTTAATGACTCATTAAAATTATTTTGCGTTCAAATTTCCCATTGGTACGTCTAGCTTTTTGAAAAAGTACATACTAAACATTAGTCATCAGTAGAAGCGACTATTATATCTTTCACGCCAAGACAGGCCGTCATTTGGGACATCAGGACGGGTGGTCAATGGCCTCCCCCCTGGTTTTGGAAATTAATGTATTTACGTATAAGTGGGCGTGGCTTTTGCTTTTTTTGGTATAATTTACATTGAAATTTGGTATAATTTACCCCCCCCCCCCCCAACCGGCAAAATTTGAAATGACGGGCCTGCGTCAGGAAAAAGGGGGTTAACAACAGGGAAATACGAATTTTCACAATAATTAGTGGAAAACCTTTCCCCACCAATATTCATGACGAAAAATAACTATGCAATGGTAAAAAATGAAGTTTTTATTCATATGATCATTGTGTATTTTTTTCTTCATTTATATTTGTGAGAAACGTTTAATATCAAAGTCAAGGTTGCAAAAATTCAATCTTTAGACTTCATCTCTCAATCCCCCCCCCCCCCCAGCCTGTCCCGTATTTACTGTTGTCTTGTCTGTTAATAAATAAAAAAACTAGGAAAGCTGTTTTTGTTATCAAATTTAAAAATGTAGGCCAGGTGCTTACAAGTAACCTTACCCAAAGTAGAGAAAATTACAACGTTAACAAGGCACAAATAAACAGGGATACTGCTTATTTGTGCCTTGTTAACGTTGTAATTTTCTCTACATCTATAGCACAAAGGTATTTGTGAACTTACCCAAAGTGTCAATCCCCGATCGGAATAAATCTTCGTTCCTCGGTAGAACACGTAAAAATTCTGAACACGCAAATTTTTTGATCGACAGCAAAGACTTTTAAAGGGGATCCTAAATATTGATCTATTGGGATACACTGAGCGGCAAAAAAAGTCCTTCAAAATACGTCTAACACCATTCTTGTTCATTCCCGCTAATTCTCATGCGAAAATGATCCCCCACATCCAAATAAGGCAACAGCTTTCCCCCATAGTCCCTAGTTTTTAAAAATAGCTTTCCCCTCTCCACCCCCTTTTTTTTCTCGGTTTTAACTGTTTAAAAGCATTTATTTCTATTTGAAAGGACAGGGAGCTAAGGAGCATTATATTAATCGTTTACATTTTTCTGAAGGGATACAGAGGTAAAACTGGAAAAGGA
>JAXGGA010004354.1:0-89394 GCA_038373865.1 Uloborus plumipes
AGTGAATATTTGAGGTTTAATTAAAAATTCATCCAGAAAATTCCTTTACTGACAAAAAGTTAATGGCAAACCATTAATGCAAATAAAGTGTATGTTATTTCGTTAATCATGCGTTTCTTTCCTTTATCAAAAAAAGTTACGAAAACCACAGAAGAAATTTACTCTATAATTTTCAGTCCTTGACCAGGCTTTGTGTGCCCAACGTCGACGAGTTTCACTGAATGCCACAATATTTGTTTACATGATTTTGTTTTAGTCGTGATTGAAGATGCAAGCTACTTCACTATCTAGCTTCTCATCAAATGAAGTCACAATGACTCCTAAATAAATTTTCCAGCCTTTGGCAGGCGCATTTATTGTAATGTATCAAAATTCGCACCAATTACTTCATTAGGTCCCCCCCTAAAAAAATTATACCCTCAGCCTTTTCTAGAAGTTGTCTCAGAAAAAAAAGCCTGTTTTAGCTTGTTCTGTAGATGTTTGAACAGCACTGTGCGCTTTAGATGTTTTCTTGTAAATAATATTTATTTCCAATACTTGTTGAAGAAATCCAGCGATTCTCTTTCGATACCTGTTTCGTCTCAATACACCACCAACTCGTTGTTTCCATCCATAGACTGCTGTTTCGTGCGTTTTGGCACTTGTCAGCATAGAATAGGAATTAAAAGCCAAAAAAAAAACTTAGTTTTTTTTTTGTCTCTATTTGCTTTATAACAGGATTTCTGCCTCCAGCTCGTTTAATTCCTATTCCATGCTGATGAGTGCCAAAAAGCACGAAACTGCAGTCCATGGATGGAAATAACCGAGTTGGCGGTATATTGTATGTTTCTGCCTTAGCCCTGGCTTATAGCTTATACTTACTGCTTTATACCAGTTTCGTTGCTTACGTTTTCTTTCATTGTTCTCTTTTATCAGAATTTTAAACATAAAATATTATTTGGCACAAAACGTTAAAATAGAAAAATATATATATAATTACCTATATTTAGAAGTATATTTATTCGTTTTTACAATTTTTTGCATTTTTGTGGGTTTTTAGGTGAGAAGGAACTTTCAGATGAGCAAAAAATGGTTAAAAATCGGTTTTTCTTTGATGATAATTCTAAAAACTATATGATGGAAATACATGTTATTGCTATTGTAAATAAAAAGCTTTACCTTATTTGTGGTGAATTTGTATTAAAAACTAATTTAATAATGAAACATACACCAGTAAAACAGTAAATGTTGATTTTCTCAAAACATAATTTTACTCGTGTTTACAAATTTCATACTGCTTTAGTGTAAAATATTATTACTTAAATTTACTAAAATTTTTTGCGATGTACTTAAGAAGTTTGTTAACATTTTGTTGGGAAGGAATTTTCTATTTTATTAGCTGTGTCGAATATATTTGCTATATTTTATTGAATTATGGATAACTTTTACAAAAAAATGTAGATTTTAGTTTTTTTCTTTTTCTTTAATTTTTGCCACAATCTATAGAAAAAGTACTTCCAACATTTTATTTTCTGGTGTTTTATGTTCCACATTTCGTTTGTAGTTTGTCATTTTGATGAAATTTCAGGCGCGAGGACTAATATAGAAAAAGTGTTAAAATTTAAATTTTAAATAAAAAAATATTTTTTAAATATTTCAATGAAAGTTTTTATATGTGTTAGTGTCAGCAACATATAGCTATGCTGCGAATTTCAAAGAATTTCAATGAAAATTGCCAAAGAAAAAAATGATAGTCCCTTGTCGCCTTAATGTAAAAACTTAATAATTTGCAAGATAAGTTTTCTTAAATAGTTCTGTATGCCACGTAATTAATCATTTGTACTCAACTAAAATAGTACTTAAAGACATTTTAAACATATCTGAAACTGAATTAAAATATAAATGCAAGATATTCCAATAATCTTCCTTAGTGTCCAAAACAAGAAAGAGCCTGTGCCGGCTACCTCGTCTAGTGGTCAGCGACGTCTGACCGTGATGCGGTGGCCCCGGGTTCGAGTCCCATGGGCATGGGCGTATTTTCTCTCTCTCATGTCACTGTCCTTTCTGTGTGTGTGAAAGTGAGTTATGAATGAATGGCCTACCCTATGAACGGGCCCTTATGGCATGTGTGTTGAGCATAAAATCGGTCTTCCATCTAAAATGGTGCTCTTAAAAACGGAAGCCGTATCTTTATCCCATCCTACATGGACCTGGTCTAGCTCTGCTGACCAACGGGGGCATGTAACAACAACAGAAAGAGCCTGTTTCGGACTTCTGTTCCCTGCAATAAATAATGGTAATTAAAAAAAAAACATGAATAATATTTAACAAAGATGTTAAAAAAAATGTGTACTTATACTTAATTTTCTTTAAATCAAAAATTTTATGATGAATACAGTCAAGCTTTTATTACGAAACGCACATAATCGCTAATATCTAACTTTGAAGTTGAAGTGGCAGTTTATTTTGCATATAAAAGGATCTCTGGTGCCATAATACTTTATGTATTATTAGCACCAGCAAAAAAAAAATGCATATTATTTTTTTTAAATTGACCTATTTTACCCCATATGACCCTAAATAATATCTTTAAGACATATTACCTTGCTTATTTATTTTATCACCGAAAAGTTCAGTTATTTTTAGACCACACTGTGTGATCATGAATGAAATACATGTACAACACAAGTTTTGATTTTTAGGATACAAGCAGAAATGTTTTCATAGAGAACCTTATTACCATAAGTTTTTATTTTTGTTTTTACTTATCCCCGAAAGTTTTTCTTTTACATTTAAACTGCTAACACTTTACACAATATTTTATATCTTTATGAAGAAAAACATCTCATTAATTCGAACACCATGATGTTCCTTGCCGGAAATGAATCAAATGTACTGACACTAAACCAAATACTTATCTTCTATGCTGAATAATTATTATTCGTCTGATAAACTTTTAATGATGTCGATTTTCAATTTAATTGCACTTCCAGTTTTAAGCATCTGCGACTTAAAACATTCCAGAATATTTGCATGTTGTTCTGAACATTTACACTAAGTTAAAAACGTATTATAACTGTATTTCTTTATGTTCGTTCAATGTAAAGCCTTTATCACCGTAGTTTACTAGAGGAGATTAATTGAATCTTAAATGAAAATGAAATACATTTGATGTATTTGTAAATTCATATTAATTGTAAGATTTAACATTCTTACGTGATATTGAACAACAGTTTAAAGAATTAAATAAAAATCAGCAGGGAAATGGACAAATTGAATCAGTCATGTATAAAAATATATAACTATTTCAAACGAAAATTAACATTTTCACTTGAGATTCGGAAATAAAAATAATGAAATAGTTTCTCCAATTGAAAAACGAATTTAGATCATCAGTTTTTAAAGATCGAGTTTCAAGAAAATACAATTAAAAAGCAGTTAAATGTTACTTATAAATTTGAAAAAAAATTGCAAGAGGGATTTATTTGACATATATTCATAGATTTAATCAAAATTATTGATTTGCTTTATGTACGTACAGCAAGGAGTATGGAACACTATGTAGGTCTTTCATATTCCGTGCTGTACGTAAGTCTTTACTTTAGGTTGATATTTAGAAGTAGAATTTGTTAAATTTGTAAGAAACATAGCACAAAAAAAAATATGAGAGCTTACTTTTAAAAGTTAAAGAAAATCTTTCCAAAAACATTTAAGATAATTAAGATCCCACAAATAGATGCGAAATATTGTATTAAATGTATAAGTTTCTTTGCCACGCAATTTTCTTTGAATCAGCTTGCTAATGCTTTTTAAATGATGGTTGGGTCTGCGAATGTATATGAAAAAAAAAAAATTCGATTTATTTTGTAAATTACAAAACAGAAATGAATTTGGAAATGATGCCACTGAAAAATGAGTTAATCTAATGCACTTAAAACAGTAACCTAATATTGAAAAACTTTGAAAGAAAAAGGAAGGAAAAAAGAAAAAAACATCACCAACAGAATTCTCATTAAATATTCTTATAAAAAACGAAAAGATTTATCGCTCGAAAAACGGGGTTGATTTTGGACGAACACTCTAATGGCATCAGAGGGGACTATAGGCTGGAGTTATGCCAGGAACATATATGGTGGGTCGCAAGCCCAATGCTGACAACTTTAATATACACACAAAGCCAAAAAACTTATTGATGTATAACGTCTCTCAAAATTACTACACAAAGATATTTTAAGCTACATTTTAGTTTACAATATATATTTAAAGTGACTGCTGAAAATTGCTACCGTTATCTAAGAACTGAATGTCGCAATAACAAACTTTCATCTATTGCTACTTTCCCTACAGCAGAAAAAGCACGAAGCTACGACGTGCGCAGCATATTCTTGTGAAATTCTTCAAAATGTTTCTTTTTTTGGGAGAGAAAAAATAATCATTTTTGGTTTTAATGTGATGCTGGTTTACCTTGTAGACTATTTTTCGATTTTCCATTTGCGTAGCAGAATCAAAAAATTCTTGAACTGGGGCTGGGCTTTTGTTGCGAAATGTATATTGGATTACAAGCCGAAACTTTAACCAATTGCTTTATAGTTTTCTTAAAATTTAAATTTTTGTGTGGCATTGTCTTTGCGTAAAAAAATTGCCACCTGTTTCGTATCCTTCAGTTTCTGGCTCTGTATTGGTGGAACTTATCAGAATTGCGTTTACGCATATGCAATGCATGACAACGCATGGTAATGCATTATTCTAGCTTCTTATCGTCTTTCTAACTGAATTTCTATTAGAAAATTAAACGTCTGTTGTGTTTTGCATTTAATAATTATATATTTATTATCGTTTGCAGTTTCTATATTTCTTTGCGGGGGTAATTTAACTTATTTATTGTTTGCTCTATCTACTGCTATTTGTAAAGGCATCGATAAAAGAAATAAGTTCATCATGATGTTAATAGTTTTGATGAAAATTAATGTTGGTTTTTTTCTGCCCGTTGTTGGCGAAGAAAAATATATTATTTTTCATGTGTTTCTAATTAAAGGTTTTTATTTTTATTTTTATTATTTTGATAAAAATTGATGAGTTAGGTTTTTTTACTTGAGTGAACAAGTGCATTTTATTAAAGTTCCTAAGAAGTGGAATAAAAGAAACTCAAACACATCTTTAAAATTGTTTAGATAACTCTGAATCCTCCTGTATAGGTTCTATTGGTGGAATAGAAGAAACTCAAACATCTTTTCAAAATTGTTTAAATAACTCTGAACCATCCTGTATATGTTCTATTTCATAAGAAAAATGCACAATTCAATTACACATAAGTTAGTACGTTCATTTATCAAACTATTTGTCTATTATAGACGTACAGAAATTAAAAACGCATCAATAGTAAGATGTTAAGTTCGATTTACGAGAATGTATTCTATCAAAAAAAAAAACTTGTTCATTGAATATTCAAAAGCAATTAAATTTTCTCTTGTTTCAAAAACAATTAAAGTGATCAATAACTTACGCCAAAAAAGTTACTTCTTGAATAACTTTTTTAATTGCCAAAAACAAAATATATTTTGAGTTAAGTCGTGAATTTGCGGTTTCGGTATTTTTGCCCAATTATCTTGAATTTCCTTTTTTTTTTTTTTGCTATCGTACTTTTGAAAGTATTATCTAATTAACACTATGGATAAGAAATTTTATTTTTCAAACCTGATAACAATAAATATTCGAGCTTTCTAGAAAAACCATTTCTTCTTTATGTTTAAGGACAATGATGAAAATAAAGTAGTAAGAAGGGTTCTTTGTCCTCTTTTCAAATATCGTAATGAACTCAGATTTTTTAAGATCAATAAAAATATGCACGGTGCATTTTTAAGTAATTAATTTCCTTGTTTTCGGGTATTTTTATTATTTCTTTATTACCATCATTATTTTTTCAGGTAATCTACCGAGAGAAAGGTTTTCTCTCTTTTGCATTGCATATGCTCAATAATGGTTGCGGAAAAATGAATGAAATTTGATGACAAACGAATTGAATGAGGGTAAAAATAAATTGGGTTATGGCATAGAAATGAAATTTTGTTTAAAAAGTAATTGAAAACTAGCAACCACGTGTTTTAATACCTCATATCTTCAAAGCCGAATTGTTGTAATAAAGTAAATAGCTTTAGATTTTAATAGCGTTTTTATTTCTAATTCTTTTAAAATTTGGTTTGCACGTCTCATAGTGTGATTTGTTTGAATGTGATCCTTTCAAATTCTGTAAAATAGGAATATAATAGTTTCTACTTTTCTGCACGTATAGCGTCGAAGCTAAATTTAAAAGAAGATGATTTTGACTATACCATTTGTGCACCGTAAAGATAAGTATTAGTAAGGTATTATTACGACAGAATATCAAAAGTTTTGCTATTTTCAATTAAATAATTTATACACGCACTTGTGTATGTATGTATGTATGTATGCGTGTGTGTGAGAAAAAGAGGGGTGGGGAGAATATTGAGGAATTGTGACTTACCTGCATAAATGTTAAGTGTGAAAGTAACAGTTAGGGCTCTGTTCCACATCAGCGTAAAACGCGACCGAAACCGAAGGCAGAAACCGAAAATTCGGGTACTTTACCATAGGAACGGGGGGCTACCCAGGTAGCACAAAAAAACGTTTAAACGTTTTATAAACGTTTGTAATCGGTTGTTGCAACGTTAATAACCATTTTACAACCTTTAAAAAACGAAGTGTGAAACTTGGGTATGTAATCCATTTTACCTTTCTGCTTTATTTTTCTGCTTTACGCCAATGTGGAGCAGGGCCCTTAAAGGTTATTTATATGCATAATGTGCTTCTACGATTACAGTCAAAATGTTTCCAAAATTGAAAGATTTTTCAATTTATGATGTATCAATTGTTAAATAATTAAAATCTATAGTTAGAGAATAATATTTTTAAAAGCAGAATATAATGTATTTAACAAAGCTATATTTCTTAACAGTTTAACAAAGCTATATTTTTTCATATAAAATGAAGCATTATGAATATAGAAAAAATGCTCATTTTACTTATTCTCTGTTTCTTATACAATAATTACAAGTATATTTAATTCAGGGTAAACTATTCAGTTTGTCATGTTGATCGTTTATGTTTTAGAAGGCTTGATCCCGAAATATCAAGCCAAGTATGTTGATTTTGTCGGATTAACATTTGCACACCATTTCTTTGTAATAACTGAAGGGACGTTTCTGGAAAAAACTAATTATTTTTCTCCTTGAGCAAACTATTACCCAACCTGATATGTAGATAGGGCAGAGATATTTACTTTTAAAATGTAGAGAGTGAAGCTTAATGGACTTTTTTTCCTGACACGTAAATCTGAAACTGAAGAAAGCTCCGGCGAAATTATAATAAGGAAAGTAAATGTTGTAAAATAACTAGTATTCTGAGGTCAGTAGTCAAGAATAAATAAATATAGCATTTATAGCATATTACAGGAAAAATTTGAATGTTTAAATGCTCTTGGTCAAAAATAATTAATTCTCAACCAAGTTTAAATATGTAAAATCCAAAATATCTAAATAAAACCAGGATGTTACTCTCAATTGATTTTTTTTTTAATTCGACCAAAATATATTTGAAAAAATCAGATTTTGTACAGTAAAATCATCTACGGGTGAAATATAATTGCACATGATAACTTCCATCTATATGATTATATCTTCACATGTATTTTCATAAACTAGCCTCCTTTTAATATTTTAGTAGCCGTTCAACTGTTCTTCACACATACATACAGGGTGCTTCAAAAAATGTATACACACTTTAAACTATTGTAGTTTTCCCGCTCTACAAGGCTAATGTTATATTTCTTCGCCAGGTGCCAGCATAATCGTCCCTCTATGTTATATTATCAGTTGGAATTTGTAATATCAACATGGGGGACGTACGTTTGAGTTTTGAAGAACGTAAGCAGGTTATTAAGTGGTACTGGAAGTTTGAGAATGTAAATGAAGTTCAAAGACAGTGGAGAAGGGAGTATGATACAGAACCACCTTCAAGATTAACAATTACACGCATACGAGACAAATTCGAAGTTCATGGAACAGTGTGTGATGTGCATAAAGGTCATTCAGGTCGGCCTCGAACAGCTACAAGTGATGAATCATCAACGGCAGTCTTGGAACTGTTTGTATTAACATTTGTTATTTATGTTTCATTTACATTGGACTTTCAGCTTTCTATTTTCCTGAAATTTAACTTTGTAGAACGGTAAATAAATTTTCTACTAGCTGCGTAGCCCGGCGTTGCACGGGCTGTAATGTAGTGAAGGCAGTTTGAGAAAACTACTCGCCACCAAGGCGACTCACCTTTAAAGTAATGAAGAAAGTTTAAACAGTTTACTCGCCGTCAAGGCGGCTCGCCTTTACAGTAGCGAGGAAAGTTTCAATTCACTACTCGCCGCCAAGGCGGCTCGCCTTTAAAGTACCAAGGAAAAGTTTAATAAACTACTCCCCGCTAAAGCGGCTCGCTAAAAAGCTTTTCTGCATCAAAGAATCAATCGAATTATTTGCACATGCTTCCTCAAAAATAAAGACGATGTCAAGTAGCGCATACTTAGCACTCTCCCTAAATTACAAATAAAATTCCTTTTCAAAAACAATTATTTCCAAACCGCTTTCTTCCGGTAAAATTAATTGCAAAATTCTAAACGAAAAAGTTCTTTTAATATTTGGATCGAAGCCAGAAAAAGTCCCTTCTAAAAACAGCAATTGCAATTTTATTTAAAAACACATTTTCAAAATGGTACCTGAGAAAAAATATGTCATTAATAATTATAATAAAAACAATTGTTAGAACTTTGTTATAACACGTATTCAAAATGACAATGAAAAAAATAACACTCTCTCATTTTAAAAAGTTCAACTTAATTAACGTTTTAATTCAAAATCGCAACGGAAAGAAATAAATATCTTGGAATTTTAAATAGTTCAATAATTTAATTAACGTTTTAATTCAAAATGGCAACGGTAAGAAAAAATGTCTTGGAAGTTTAATCATTTATTAGGCTTAATCGCTTTAAATTTGACTACTTATTAATTGATATCTTCGCTAATTAAAATCGTATAATTATATAGATTGAAACTAATGAAGCCTGAAAAATTACCTATCTATCGGTACCTGGTTCGACTTTCAGTTCATTGGCGTTCAGGAGAAAGAAGCGTGACATAGAAAGATAGTTAGAAAGATAGTTAGAAAGATACTCAGTTTTTAATATAAGTAGATGGAAGTTCAAAGTGTGTATACATTTTTTTGAAACACCCTGTATATCTATCTATCCATTTATTTATCAAACTGGCGATCACATTGTCTAGCGGTCAGAGCAGTGTGCCATAGATGGTGTGGTCGCGGGTTCGAATCCCGGCCTGGGCATGGATGTGCTTCCTCTCTCCTGTCCTTGTCCTTTGTTCCTGTGAATGTGTTGTTGTGCTGTGAAAGGTAGCCTACCTTATAAAGGGGGTACCTATGGCATGCGTGTACTGTGAAAGTCGGACTTCACACTAAATTATGATACAGTTGGAAAAGTGAAGCAGCTCACCTCAAATCGCCAGCCTGGCTGGCACAAGACAACATCTATCAAATTTTTTGTGTCTAAGTTTACATGTTATATGAAACTATAAAAGCAAAGATTAATGCAGAAATATGTATGCAAAACTATAAAACATTCCCAAAACTGAAATGGATCCTTTAAGAATCTGCACAAATTCCTAATTAATTTAGGACTAATGACTTCTCAATTTACAAGTTAACTGCTCGTAGCAGCAGTTGTAATTAGAGCCGCTGAACATCGCTCAACGGTGTTGATTTTCAAAATATTCAAACTCTCAAAAATGCTAATGGAAATAAAAATAATTTTCAGGAAGTTTGTTGTATACTAACTGATGCCTTTATCGGTATTAATTTCCAGTCATTGCGAATAAAACGGCTTGTATTTAGCTTCCTGGTTCAGAAATATTCATAACTTCAATTAGTGCTTAAAATATTTTTAAAAGCAATATTCAGTTAATTCTTGTAACCCCTTGCTTAATCTTTTACAAATATAATATTCGCTGTTGTTGAGTTGAGAAATGTGCGATTGTAAGAAATAATTTTATTTCGCAGAAATTTAATCAATGGATCACTCAAAATAGGTACATGTATTTCAAACTGCGTGGAGGTTGTCTCTGCTTTTGAAAAAAAAAAATAGTTTGAATAGAGAGAGTGCACACACACACACACACACACACACACACACACACGCACGCACGCACGCACGCACGCACGCACACACACACACACACACACGCACGCACGCACGCACGCACACACACACACACACACACACACACACACACACACACACACACACACACACACA
Organism: Uloborus plumipes; assembly: GCA_038373865.1. Lineage (NCBI taxonomy): Eukaryota > Metazoa > Arthropoda > Arachnida > Araneae > Uloboridae > Uloborus > Uloborus plumipes. The sequence goes on from JAXGGA010004354.1 coordinate 10,370, forward strand.
CACACACACACACACACACACACACACACACACACACACACACACACACACACACACACACACACACAACAGCGCAACAAAAGTTATACAGCGAGCTCAATAAAAATAATTCATAAAAAATGGACTAGCACCAAAAGTTAAGGATTAAATTTCAGCTAGCACTTTGTTTTAAAAAAATAATGAAATGAGCAAAAGGGTTTGAAAATTTCTAACACTAAGCAAATTGCTTTCTGCAAAATATTTCTTCAAAGAATCTTAAATGAATTTTAAAGTTTGATCCGAATGTACTAAAAATGTTCTTGTAATAAGCGAATCTTTATTCCTATTCATATTTAATAGTTTAATATGAAGATCTCAATACTGATTTTAAAGTTTTATAAATGTTTTCTGTTCTTTAGAGATGTTGATGTGTACAATAAACTTTTTCTTACTTCTTTCTTGAATATTAAAGTGCTCTTTATTTTAATATAAGTTAACTTTCTCTACTTCATATATTCCAATAAGGGGCCGCAATAGCGGTCATGCTGAAACCTTATAAATTCTAAAATATTTTACCGGAAAATGGAGAACCTTTGTCATAACGACTGTGATGCTTCAAAAATGGCATAAACAAGTAGTTTCCACTTTAAATCTTTTGAGTAAATGCATAAGTTTGTGCTACAAAAGCATTGTGTTTTCAAAAAAATCTCAAAAGACATCTTATGAACCTTTGTTGAGTAGAAGTTTTTGCAGTCACTGGAAAGATATGCAAAAAACACTTTTACAAAGTAAGAAAAATAGTATGCATATGAAACAGCTTTTTTGAGGAAATACAGAGTGAAATGGGAATGCGGTGTTAACATTTTTTCTCCCACCGCAGAAAAAATAAGAGGCTTTATTTGGAAACGAAAATATATATGCTGTTTACTACTGGTTGAAAATTATTGTGATTCAAGAAAATATTTCTGTGGCAGCAGTTCCTTTTGTGCCAGTCATTTGGCTAGTCCCGTGATAAAAACCTACATCTACTGAGACCTAAAAATGTATGTTTACAGAACTTCATTTTCACTTTCATATCACTCTCCTACACTTTGTCTGATTAAAAGAAGTATTATCGCTGAGCTGAAAACAAACAAGAGAAAGCAATTACATTTATTGAAATATATAACAAACAAGTACTGTTTCTTGTGGCGTACAATGACAAACTATTATTGTTTGATTTTTTTCTACGCAGTAAATCGTTTTTATCTCAAAAATCTGTTGAACAATTTCATCATATTTTGCTACTTAAACTCTTAAAGCGTCATGTCCCATTTTTTAGGAACGTCTGAGTGTGAATACAATTTTTTTGTCTCTTCAAGTAATTAAATTAGACTTTTTAAAATCAAATTAAATTGAATAACTTAGTTCCTACTTTTGTTGGTATTTTTTCCCAAAATTTGGTACTGTAAAGTCAGGCAATAAAATATCTAAAAGCGTAATTTTACGTCAAGTTTACCGTTAAAAGTGTTAATGGTCAGTTAAGGCAATTAATGAATCAAACTTTAATCCATGCTATGGCAAATGAAATTTGCAGCATATTCTTTTTGTCAGTCATGTCCTTTTATTACAAGTTTTAAAAGTTTCTAACCCTCTTAATATAAGATAGTAATAATAAAAATGTGTTAAAAGCTTAGTGTAGGTAGAAACATTTAAAAGCTGTAGACAAGGCAATAGTTTCTTTTTTGCTGATAAAGCTTGTGAAAACCTTCTAGAAAGAAACTGTTAAAAATTTAAAAACAGTGGTTTATTTTCAGAAGAAAAGTTCACTAAAGATAAGCTTTAATGAATTAGGTTGGAAATTAGGTGCTAAAGAAATATCTTGCTAACATATTGAAAAAATCTTTTACTGCAACTATTGTGAAAAGTTTAGATAGTTACACACATTCTCTAGAACTTCTTAAGAAGCATTTGCGGGGAGATTATCTATCATTCTCAAATAATAAGGGAGTAGATATTAAAGGTAAAACCAGAAAGTCAAGCATGAAAGCTAACTAGTCACTGGAATGCTTATTCTTCTTTCAAGTATTGCTAACAAAAAAAAAAAGTTATCTTCAATATGTGCTCCCTCGTTGTCGTAAAATATGACATACATAATAGTTGAAATGTAACTGAATTCACTTAGATGCTATTATTTTAACGGCCTTTGAACAATATATATGGGTCATTCCAAGTGGTCCAACGTTTTTTACCTTACATTTTTGTATTTCTTTCAAATTTGGCTCATCAGTTGTACCTCTTGAGGTAATCAAAAGCCTCAATTTTTAGATTTTTATCTATATTATTTTTTCATTTATGAGACTTTGAACTTTGGAAAAACCCTCGTTTTTCCATGGATAAGGGAACAGAAAAGGGACCATAACTCGGGACCAAATATAGATAAAACGATTTGGGAAAAAGCATTTTAAAGTACGTTAGTTGCCGCTTAATTTGATATGCAACATGACTAATTTGATAAAAATTTTCTTTTTCAAAAAATGAAATTTAAATTTCAAATTTAATTTTCTCAAAAAACATATAATAAATTTTTTTCAAAAAATTCTCAAAAATTCTTGTGTATTTTATCTATGTTTGTACAATTTTTTAGATTGGGATCTCAATGGGATCATATTTTTTTGAATTTTTGAATAAAACTGTATAGGAAAAAATTGATATTTTTTAGATTCTATTTATTTAAATACTAAGCTATCTTGCTTGTGATGGTCTAAAAAGTAGTAAACAAACATGAATATGTTTAAAGTGAGCTGGCATGAGCTTATAGAAATGTCAGGTTCAACCCTTCCCCCCTTCCTCCCCCGCACAACCACTCTTTTTTAATTCAAAACTGTTCAAAATGATAAAAAAACTCTTTGATACAAAATGAATAGTAAACTTATATAAAGTTGGTAAATGGGTTTCATTATAACTAGACGAAGTATCCCCTCCTCCACCCAAATATACCATTAACGCTGCACTATTATGACATCTAACCTGGGGATTGAATTGACTATTATTTCTACTCTAGGTAAGTGAGCTAGCATTAACTTGTAAATTGGTCAGCTCCCCCTCCCTTCCTTCCCGACCCCACCTTTTTTTCCCCCCAAACTGTATCAAATGCTAAAAAAAACCCTTTTTGATACAAAATGAACAGTTAACTTATTTAAAGTTGGTAAATGGGTTTCCTTATAACAAGGCAAAGTAAAACCCTTCCCCCACCTAAATATACCATTAACGCTACACTAATATGACGTCTCACCTGGGGATTGATTTGAGAATTATTTTCCCCCTAGGTATATATTGTTTTTCAGACGAAGTGTTTCTTTTTTCAATCCGACCTTCACAAAGTGTACTTCCATTCCATATCTGAATTTAAACTTATGATTCATTTCATCCCTCCCCCAGCACCAATCTTCAATTTTGGAGGAAGAAAGGAAACGGTTCGCCCCAAGATCATAGCAAACAGCAAAATTGCCAGTTTTCCCTTGTTCTCATAATGTTTTCCAATTATTTTCATACAAAACTGAAACGAAATGAAAGTATCAGGTTATATGTCAGTCCCCATCACTGCATTTCCTTTCTCTTATTGAACAAAGCTCATGAGCTAATAGGAAAGAGTAACAAACAGAATAAACTGAAACACTACCAGATATCAGTAGAGACTAAGGTTTTGAAATGGGGTTAGGCGGGATGATAAAAAATAAAAGTTTGGAGCGGGAAGGTAGGAAAAGGGGAGGAGCAATCTGTACAGAAGTTAAACAACATGAGAGGTTATGATCAAAAAAGCAGTGTTTGTTTAATATAAGTATATAGATATATCTTGCTGCATTACTTTCCTTTACAACAAAATGAAAAAGAACACAAACAATTAAAAAAATTAAATAACAGCTGCACACTAGATAATGTGGGAAGATAGTTATGGGGACACAGACATATGATCTGATATTTTGATTTATTTTCAGTTTTGTGAGAAAAGAATAGAAAAAACGATGAGAACAAGGAGAAACAGTGCTATTTTGCTGTTTGCTATAATCTTGGGGCGACCCATTTATTTCCTCCCTTCAAAATTAAAGATTGGTGCTGGGGTAGGAGATGAAATGAATCATAAAATTAAATTTCTGATATTGAATGGAAGTACACTTTGAAGTTCGGATCGAAAAGAAATACTTCGTCTGCAAAACAATATACAGGGTGTCCACTCCAATCGTGGACCAATAGCTAATTTTTAAACTGTTAGAGATAAGGATATATACCTAGGGTGAAAATAATCCTCAATTCAATCCGAGTTGGACGTCATATTAGTATAGTGTGAATGGTATATTTGGGTGGGGAGGGGGATACTTCGTCTAGTTATAAGGGAACCCATTTACCAACTTTAAATAAGTTTACTATTCATTTCGTATCAAAGAGTTTTTTTAAAAACATTTTGAACAGTTTTGAATTAAAAAAGAGTGGTTGTGCGGGGGAGGAAGGGTGAGGGGGTGAACCTGACAAATCTATAAGCTCATGCCAGCTCACTTTAAACATATTCATGTTTGTTTACTACTTTTTAGACCATCACAAGCAAGATAACTTAGTATTTAAATAAATAGAATCTAAAAAATATCATTTTTTTCCTATACAGTTTTATTCAAAAATTCAAAAAAATATGATCCCATTGAGATCCCAATCTAAAAATTTGTACAAACATAGATAAAATACACAAGAAATTTTGAGAATTTTTTGAAAAAAATTCATTATATTTTTTTTGAGAACTTTAAATTTGAAATTTAAATTTCACTTTTTGAAAAAGAAATTTTTTATCAAATTAGTCATGTTGCATATCAAATTAAGCGGCAACTAACGTACTTTAAAATGCCATTTACCAAATCGTTCTATCTATATTTGGTGCCGAGTTATGGTCCCTTTTATGTTCCCTTATCCATGGAAAAACGAGGGTTTTTCCAAAGTTCAAAGTCTCATAAATGAAAAAATAATAGAGATAAAAATCTAAAAATTAAGACTTTTCATTACCTCATGGGGTACAATTGATGAGCCAAATTTAAAAGAAATACAAAAATGTAAGGTAAAATTTTTCTCAGATTTTGGATCACTTGACGTGGCATGGACCCATATGCATTTTACAGTCCACAGTAAATTTTAAACAATTTTTGTTCCAAAGATTACATGAGCTGTGCGACCTATTTCATATAATGGCGCAACCAAAGTTATTTTCCTGATATCTTATACTATTAAAAACGTATCATATGTATGTATCAATATACCAATCTATGTCATCCTTACTTCTCTCGAAAGCCAGTGAAATAAATCTTGTATCGATAGATATGACAGTTTTCAGTCCTCATGCTTAGCTATTTTGCATAATTCTCCGGTTTTAAATAAGCAGAGATAGTCAAAAAAAGTAAATACTCTAAAATATCTTCATGGGTACTTGCAAATCAGGAATGGAAGAAACAGTGGGAGAATTTAATCTAAATTCTCCTTCTTTTTGTTTCATTCTAAGACCGCACTTACTTTACTTTTATTCTATCTTTCTCTCTCTCTCTCTCTTAGTCTGCTTTCAGGCATGAGTGTAAGGGCCATGCTCCACATCAGCGTAAAACGCGACCGAAACTGAAGGCAGAAACCGAAAATCCGGGTACTTTCCATAGGAACACCATTGAATCCATTTTACGCTTCTGCCTAATTTTTCTGCTTTACGTCGATGTGGAGCATGGCCCTAACTTTTAGACTTGAATATCAAGCTTAAAGAGCGAATAAATTGAATGGTTTAAGTAATTTTTTGATACTTGGTTCAAGGGATAAAATTGATCTTAAACAATGCTCATGGCGCAGCTCTTTACAAATCGAACGGATTGGTTTAAGAGTTCACCGTGCTGTGAAACCCTCGAAGTATATTGTTAAGAATGAAATGGTTCTTGAGGTGTGCTATACTGAAAATTCGACGCACACCACAGAAGGTGGTGTACACCAACTCACTGAAGGCGCCTAGTAGATTCATAACAGTCGGTTTGTTTGTCCCACTACATAAACCTATTCTATAATTAACACTTTGACTTGAATCCATGACTTTTTGGGTATTTTAACCCTCTAATAACCTGTGGTTGCTTCCTTGATCGGCTAAAACTTTATTTTCTGTTCACTGAATTCCCAAAATGACGTGTTTTTTGGTCACTTTAAAAAAAAATGCAATCATTAATGAATGTTCTTTTTCTGTATTAGGAGCTGAAACATTTTGGCGCACCTAATGATTTTTCACATGACAGTTACTATCCAAGATCACTTCTAGAGAACTAAAATAAGAGTACTTCATCTTTACTGTACAATTACAGTACAGTTGACCCTAATTTTCAGTGGATTTGACTATGCGGGGTTTAAGATTTTACGTCTTTATTATGTTTTACGCAGATGTGTTTTAATTTTACACAGATGCAGCATAGGAAAAAAAATGCTCCCCCTCTTTCCAAATAAAAACATCACATGAATGTGATGTTTTTATTGATATTTTCATGTGATGCGTAGTTTGGAAAAGCATGTGATGTCCAAATAAAAACATCACATGCTTTCCCAAATTACGCATCACATTAAAAAAACTGCATTTTAGCCAGAGAATGAGAACTTTAGAAATTGCAGCAGTTCATTCTATGCAAATAAAGCACAGCTAATAATTTTTCTACAAAAAAAACTTTTTTTTTTTTTCTTAATTTATCAATATTTTGCTGTGAAAATTAAACGCATGGATGACATTGATTTAAAGATGGGCCATATCATGTGAAATTTGTAAATTTGTAGTTGGGAGGGGTGCAAATAATGAATTAGACGGTGTGTTTAACTGACATTCAGTCAATAAAATAATCCAAAAAAACATGGCATCCAATATTTTTTTCTTTAAGCTACCTTCCTTTTTTTTGTTGTTTATACCATAAATATTCAAAACATGTTAAAACATTAATTTTTATTTAAAAAATTAAGCTCGTTGTTTCTGGCGAAAAACTGAAATGAAATCCAATCAAATGTGCTCATTTTTAACACATATATTATGTATAATTAAGTCTGGTGTGTCAACTAAAAGTCATTTCCTGAAACATCCCTTAAAGAAAACTGCGCAACCATAACAGACATTCCTAAAATTTTAAAATCATTCCTTTCAAGAGTTCAAAGCGAAAACGCCAAAAGAAGGATATTTAACAGAGAAAAAGCTCAAAACACCTTTTAATACACCGGAAAACGACATAGTCGTAAGAATTTAATCAAGCTGAAGAAAAGAGGTTGTCATCTAAAAAAGGAAAACTTTGAAATTTAGGAAACTATTCTCCAAGAATTTTATTAAAGAATGTATTTCAATGTCATTTATTTATTAAAGTTCAAGGCTGAATAACTGCTTCGTCTACACGTGTAAAATAAGAACAAACACTCTCCAACTGTTTCAAAAGGAAGAGTAGTGTTTAACTGTGATATAAATTTGTCAGACTTTTGAATGTAATGGAAGTAAATTGGAAAAATTTTAAGAATAGTTTAATGCAAATTAATTCCTAAACGTCACATGTTAGTATGTGCCAACGTTATAGAGTTTTAAGGTTTTTTTTAAATTTCTGAGAAAAACTTGTCTCTTCGCGAAAACGTTTCCAATTTGCTGCAAGTTTCATAAAAGTAGACTTTTTTATCTTATGGAAATATATTTAGCTTCCAGCGTAAAAAAAAATGTTTCTTTATCAGATGTCTCCCCTTTAACAGTTACTGCCCTTTCCAGATTGACAGGGCCACGATTAGGGCAAAGTGCTGTCCCCGGATATAGTTGCATTGCCAAAAATAATGACAAATAACATTTTTGGTTCTTGCTTGTAACTAAGCCTTAGCTTCGGTCACATTAGCTTCAGGAGCGTTCCTAGTAAACCAGTAAAATGCTAAGATGTTATTTGGAACATATTACAGTTTTCTCTGAATATTCCTGATGTATTTTAGATAAATAACCGGATTTGGGGAAGGGAGGAGTTTTCAGGTTACATTTTCCAAGGTTACTGACTTTAAGCGGGAATTTTAGCCAAACTAACTGCCCATTGATTTTCAGAAAAGTTTACAATGTTTTACTGAGTTTTAAACAGGTTGTAGAAACTGAACATTTTATGAATTTCAATCTAAGTTTCTGTACAATTCAAAGAGAAAACAAGAAGTTCTGTAAAGAACTAAACGAGCCTACTTTCCCGTACATCGACATCAGCATTCTAGCATCTAATCAATAGTCTCTTGATTATCTGAGACTGAAAATTATGTCAAACATAACTTTTTAGCACTTAAAGCTGATTTCTAAAAGCAAAATATACCCCTCTCATCAGATGAAATAGACCCGTAAAAAGTAAATAAACGAATAAATAAAGTTTTGTTGCACTTTTTAAAGAATGTTACTGTTACAGTTCTTCAGTAGAAAAATTCCTCAATCGTTTTCAAAAAAAAATAAATAAATAAAATAAAAGTGCAAAAAACATCAAAACACATTTTATCAAAGAAAGGAAAAAACAAAGAGAAAAAAAAACTCGTCCGGTAATAAAATGCCTCGAATTTCATTTTTAATCCGTTGCCAGTTGTTAAATATAAATAAAGAATAAAACGCCCTCGTGAATGAAAATTTGTTCTTACAAAACAAAAAAATCGTCTGCCAAAAATAATAATAATAATAATAATTAAATAAAATAAAAATAATGAATAAATAAACAAAAAATCGTCTGCACAGTCAGTCTTTTTTTTTTTGAGCCTGCATTTCCGCTATGTTTGCGGAGTCTGAGTCGGAATCAGAGTCCTCACAGAAGATTTTTCAGAAAAGTACTTTACAATACATTATTTATCAAAACCGTTTTCTTACAAAGTTAGTTTGAAGGAAATCCGCCTTTAAGTTCAGGATCAACATTCAACTTAAATTTCCCCGTAGGCTCTAATGTTAAGTTTTTTTCTGAACAGTTCAACATTGAACAAAAAATGGTTCAAATCAAACAGCGAAATATGGGAATGAGCCTTTCCGAGATCTTTCGAGCAAAAAAAAAGTTTGTTTAAATCGGAATGTTCACTCAAAAGTTATTAGGGGTGAGAGCTTGTTTGAACGGTTCAATGTTGAACGAAAAGTTGTTCAAATCGGAAATTTAAAAACGGGAATGAAGTATTCTTGATAAGATATTTCGAACAAAAAAAAGTTTATTCAATTCGGACGGTTCACTTAAAAGTTATTAGGTGGGGAAAGGTTGCTTGAACGGTTCAATGTTGAACCAAAAATGTTCAAATTTAAAATTTAAATACGGTAATAAAGTATCCTTGCTAAGATGCTTCGAACAACAAAAAGTTTGTTTAAATCGGACGTTAACTAAAAAGTTTGTATCGCGGGACAGGTTGTTTCAACGGCTCAAAGTTGAACCAAAAATTGTTCAAATCGAATAATCAAATATGGGAATGAGCTGTACTCTGCGAGATCTTTTTAACAAAAAAAAAGTTTGTTCCAATCGGAATGTTCATTCAAAAGTTATTAGGGGGGGACAGACAGACCGACCGACAGACAGACCGACCGACCGACACACAAATTCCCCATCTCAATACCCTACTTTCCAATTTTTTATTTTTAAATATTTTTTTTACGGTCTTGTTTCTTTTTGACTCTTTTTGGACTTGGCGATATTTTTTTGACTTGGCGATATTTTTTTGGCTTGGCGATATTTTTTAGATGCATTAAGCCACTTTTAATACTTTTTTCTTCTTTTTTTTATTTTAACGGGAAAGTAGACTAAAAAGCAACATAATGCAATCATTATGTCGTGAAAAATTATGCTGAAAGCGTGGTAAAACTTCAAAATATGAAGTTGGAAATAAGATGCAGATCTTTATGTATCTATCCTTGAAATTTTTTGTCTGCATCCCCTAGAAATCATACGAACATATGCTTAAATAAGCCTTTGAATTGATGTTGATGATACTAATTTGAACAGTTAAAATTAGGCAGTATTAACTGCATCCACGCACTGCTGCTCTTCAAAGGGATTTTTAAGTAGTCATTTGGGAATAATTATCTGGATAGTTTGAAATCAAAGGGATGAGTGGGATCACGCGTTTTGTGAATTTATTCAAAATGCGAGTGAAGGCTATGTAAATTTTCACAAATGCAGTCCAACTGCAGTTCCTGAAAGTCCACTGTAGTTAAAACAAAGAAAATAACTACAGAGAAAATAACTGTATAAAATTTTCGATTATAACAGTCGCAACAGTTTTTAAAAGTCTAAGGCAAAACGCCAAAATGAATTACAAATCAAAATTAGCATAAAAACCAGACTACCTAAAGATATTTATTAGCTTATAACAATCCGAGACGGATTCCTTCAGTATTAGAATAGTAGTTGTTAAATTGTGTCGATAATCCTCTGTTGCAGTTGCAGTGCCTCAAGACTTCTATTACGATTAGAGCGCATTTTCAATAGCCGAATCAACAGATGTAAAATTCCTCATTAGAATTATAAGAATTTCTGTAAAAAATGATTTCTAGAATACGGTTATTAGTCCTTTACATTTGTCGAAATCATCTTACCTCCTCAATAGCAAATAAAAAAAAATACACACAAATTCAAATTTAAGTGATTACTAATATTTAACTCACTTCCAAACTTCTTGCACATAACAGAAATAAAATCCCCTTACAATAAAGACATAATGACCATCTTAGAGCGTAATCCACCGTCTGCACTAAAATATTATGGAAATATCGAATGAGGTGTGCCCCCCCCCCTCCCCGATATTTTTCGAAGAAAAAACATTTGATCGAATCGGACTTTTCACTCAAAAGTTAGGAGGCTCGGGAAGTCAGAACGACAGACCGACAGACACACATTTTCCTCATTTTAAAAGTCAAGTTTTCAATTTTTATTTTCTTGTTTTTTCGACATTTATTAATTATTTAATTTAATTATTCCGTATTTTTGGACTTAACGGTATTTGTAAAATGCATTAAGTCACTTTAATTGCTTTTTTCACCTTTCTTTAAAGACAAAGAAGATATTTTCATTGTATTTCAAATGCATTTGAAGAGTCAAAATGGAATAAAGCTATTTACATGACACAAACAAATGCATTTGCACAAAAAAGGGCTTTGCGTAAAATCATATAAAATGAAAGTTTTTAAAATTGAACTAATCCTATAGAGTGATGATCTAAATCATACCATGTTTCAAATGATTCACAATATTTACTTTTCATTTTATCCCTATAAATAACAAAAACCCTTCTTAATAAACACAATTAAACTGTCAACATTTAGAAGCCAACGCAGAAAGGAATTTAATTTTACTTTATTCATTTTCTTCAAAATAACGAGAATCAAATTTTATAATTAGCTTCGAAATCTAATAAAATACTTTCCTTTTGTATACTTAATAAGCTTTACAAGTTGCTATGATCATCCATAAAATTTTTCGAGCTGAGAGATAAAATGTAAAATAAAAATACAAACAATAAAAGAGTGCAATCGTCAGTTATCCGTTAAAATACCAAAGAACAAAATATATATCATGGAAAGACCTTTTTACTATCATAAAAATTAGAAATGTTAAAACGGAGATTATATCGACCCTTTCAAGTTTATTGCAACATTTCATCGCTTTGCTTAAGGGAAAAATCCAGCTCACTAGGGGGCGATATTGCTGCCCTTTCTATATTACTAAGAAGGTAAAGAGTTTTCACCTAAACTCATCTCTGTTGCTGTTCGCGAAGGATCACGGGAGCTCATTAAGCAACGTGTGGATACGTAAACTTAGCATCACAACTCTTCGTTGAGGACGGGAAAATATTTCAACATTAAAATAAACTAAGCTAACTAAAGTAAGTTGTTTTCAATATAATTGTTTGCGAGACTTAAATTACATCTTGTCTTAAAAGAAAAAGCAAAAATACGATTTTTCTTTTCAAAAAATATAAAAATTGTACCTTGACAGGTACTATCGAAAAAAAATATTAAACAACCAAATGGTAGTTTTTCTTTGAAAAATATTAAAAGAAGGTTTTATCTATCTTTTACTTTTAAACCTTAGGAAAATAATTAAAATACGTCAATATCTTCAAACTTTCGTGTTTAATTTAAATGCAAATAAAAATAAAGTTAGTTTTCATAGCATGCTTTGAAAAGTTAAGTTTTAAAGAAAGTATAAATACATACATATTTTGAATACCGTGTTTTTAAGGAAGTTTCATTTGCTTTTGTCGGAAAAATTCGGAACCAAAACGGTTTAATTTTTAGAATTATTATTTTTTCTCAGTTTTATCTTCTTCTCAGATTCTCAATTATTTACTTACACACACACACACACACACACACACACATACGCACCTGCATATGCATACATGCATACTATAGATCAGCCGAAACTTCGGCCATTTCACCGTTGCTTAGGTCTGGCCGAAGCATGAGGTGTGATTCGGCCGCTTCGGTCTATAACAATTTATGTTGTAAATTTCCTGTCACAACTTTAATTCCATAAAATAGTGTCCTTTAAGCTATACAATATTATACAATGTACTAAAACATAGAAAAAAAGTATAGTTAAATAAACTGATTGTGTGTATTGAGCCCTTGGGATCAAAAACTTTTCAATAATTAACAATGCATTATATTTATTTTGAAAATTATTATGAAATAAATAATTGAAATTGAAGTACATTTAGTTAATAATTATATGAACAACTTTAGTGGCTTTAAAATAATGCTGGTAAAACGTGATTTTTTTACACATTTCAAGCGTTGACACTCAGCTATGAAAATGCCAATTTGTAATATTTAGTAGGATCCAGAATTTTTTAAATAGTCATACTTTAATAAAAATGTAGGTATAAAATTTCAGTTTTTCTTAAATTTATTAAAATGTTGATAAAATTTAACCCATTTTCTAAACATTGATGAAGGATATTAATAGTCAAGGATTATAGAACATCCTGAGAATTAACAAAAAGTAAATTGAAGCTGAATTTTATTTATTTTTTAGTTTAAGACAGTTCCTATTCCTTGCACATCCTGTTTTGATAAATGATTTTAAGTTATGATTTTTTTTGTTATGTCAAGGAAAAAGCTTATTTTCAATTTAATTCTTTTTGAAGTAATCATTTCCAAAACTAAACGAATTAATATTTTATTTGAAAGCTAAATACTGAATAAGTAAGAAAGAATACCTGTGCATACCTCTAGAAAATTACACTTAAAAAATTTTAAGTTAAAAATATTTAAGTATCTGTTACACAGACAATATTACACTATAGTGTAAATAGCAGCTAATCTCTAGTTAAATTATTCTATGATTTAATATTTGATTTTGATAATTGTTGGTTTGATAAAAAGCATAAACTTAACTGTAGAACATGTTTTCCATATTCCAAATAATGCTTTATATCACTTATTTATAATAACAAGAAGTTCTGTCAAGAACTAAACGAGCCTACTTTCCCGTACATCGAAATAGGCGTTCTAGCATCTAATCAATATTCTCTTGAAAATCTGAAACTGAAAATTATGTCAAACATACCTTTGTAGCACTTAAAGCTGATTTCTAAAAGCAAAATATACCCCTCTCATCAGATGAAATGGACACGTAAATAGTAAATAAACGAGTAAATAAAGTTTTGTCGCACCTTTTAAAGAATGTAACTGTTATAGTTCTTCTGTAGAAAAATTTCACAATAGTTTTCAAAAGAATAAAAATTAATATATAAAAAAAAAGTACAAAGAACATCAAAATACATTTTATCAAAGAAAGAAAAAAAAAACTCGTTCGTTGATAAAATGTCTCGAATTTTATTTTTAATCCGTTGCCAGTTGTTAAATGTAAGGAAAGAATAAAATGCTCTCGTGAATGAAAAATTTTTGTAAACAAAACAAAAATCGTCTTCCAAAAAAAAATAAATAAAATAAAAATAATAAAAATAAATTAAACAAAAAACAAATGAATAAATAAACAAAAAATCGTCTGTCCAGTCAGTCATTTTTTTCTGAGCCTGCATTTCCGCCATGTTTGCAAAGTCGGAGTCGGAATCAGATTCCTCACAGAAGATTTTTCAGAAAAGTATTTTACATACATTTTTTTATCAATACCGTTTTCTTACAAAGTTAGTTTGAAGGAAATCCGCCTTTAAGTTCAGAATCAGCATTCAATTTAAATTTCCCAGTAGGCGCTCATGTTAAATTTTTTTCTGAACGGTTCATCATTGAACGAAAAATGGTTCAAATTGAAAAGTGAAATATGGGAATAAGTCTCTCCGAGATCTTTCGAACAAAAAAAAGTTTATTCAATTCGGACGGTTCACTTAAAAGTTATTAGGTGGAGAAAGGTTGCTTGAACGGTTCAATGTTGAAAGAAAAAATGTTCAAATTTGAAATTTAAATATGGTAATGAAGTATCCTTGCCGAGATCCTTCGAACAAAAAAAAGTTTGTTTAAATCGGACTGTTCACTCAAAAGTTATTAGGGGTGAGAGCTTGTTTGAACGGTTCAATGTTGACCGAAAAATTGTTCAAATCGAAAATTTAAAAACGCGAATGAAGTATTCTTGATAAGATCTTTCGAACAAAAAAAAAAAAGTCTATTCAATTCGGACTGTTCACTTAAAAGTTATTAGGTGGGGAAAGGTTGCTTGAACGGTTCAATGTTGAACCAAAAATGTTCCAATTTAAAATTTAAATACGGTAATAAAGTATCATTGACGAGATGCTTCGAACAAAAAAAATGTTTAAATCGGACTGTTCAGTCAAAAGTTATTAGGGGTGACAGCTTGTTTGACCGGTTCAATGCTGAACGAAAAATTGTTTAAATCGAAAATGTAGATACGGGAATGAAGTATCCTTGAAAAGATCTTTCGAACAAAAAAAAGTTTGTTCAAATCGGACTGTTAACTAAAAGTTTATATCGCTGGGCAGGTTGTTTGAACGGCTCAAAGTTGAACCAAAATGTGCTCAAATCGAAAAATCAAATATGGGAATGAGCTGCACTCGCAGAGATCTTTCCAACAAAAAAAAAATATTAGGGGAGGACAGACAGACCAACAGACCGACCGACACACAAATTCCCCATCTCAATACCCTACTTTCAAATTTTTAATTTTTCGATATTTATTTATTTATTTTTTAATTTATTTATTTATTTATTTTTCTTTTTGACTTTGTTTTGGACTTGGCGATATTTTTTTGAACTTGGCGATATTTTTTGGACTTGGCGATATTTTTTAGATGCATTAAGCCATTTTTAATACTTATTTCGTCTTTTTTATTTTTAACGGGAATGTAGGCTAAAAAAGAGAACTCTAATTTTCTGGTACTAATAGTACGAAGGAAAAATTTGTACTTTCACCAGTGAAATTAATTTAAAAATGATACAGTAAGCTAAAAAGTGTGTGTATAACTTAGAGTGTTAAAACATATGGGGAGAATAGTATCATGATGTGTGCATTTATTAATGAATTCAAAGTTATAACTTCAATACGTACACCAGCCGAATCTTCGGCCATTAGTTGTCGGAAGCTTCGATATTCGGCGCTTCGACTAAACTGCGCTTCGCACCATCTGTAACTATAAAGTTTATAAAAGGCAAATAGCAGCTAATTTTTCGTTATGACATATTTAAACATATCAGTTTGTTTTATTAAAAACATCGACTTAACTTTATATCATGTTTGTTATATTCTAAATAATGATTATTCCACTTATCTTCATATACATAAAACACAAACTAAAAAATTGTGTGTGTCCGAGGTAAACTCAAGAACTAGCTGCCCGATTTCGTTCCAATTTTTACAGCAGGTGCAGGTTAGCTCAGGAAAGGTTGTTAGACCAGGTCGGGAAAAATACGATGAAGAGTTTTTTTTTATTGGAAATCTAAATTTCTGGCCTAAAAATATGTCTCTATTAAGAGAAATAATTATCGTATCGTCTTGATCTTTGTCTCATTGCAAAGATTACGAAAACTCGTATAATAGAACATTTCTACCCACGGTGTCGTGAACAGTAATGTTGAAAAATTATGTAGAAACGACTTATACCCGCTTAAAGTTGGTGAAAATCAAGTTTCAATTGACATTTTCTTCAAACTTGGAAAGGTTGACTACGACATTTCAATACGAAATGAACTTAGCCAAGGCTTAACTCGATCTTTGAAGTTTTCAGGAGAAAGCTTATATGTTTTGAAGGGAAAAACATTACTCTTAGGGCCCTGCTTCACATCAGCGGAAAACGCGACCGAAACCGAAGGCAGAAACCGAAAATCCGGGTACTTTCCATCGGAACACCATTTAACCAATTTTACGTTTCTGCTTTATTTTTCTGCTTTACGTCAATATGGAGTAGGGCCCTTACTCTTTCTCCAATTTTTGTTTCTTAATTTACTGCACGAGCGTAGGCCGTGTGGAGCTAGTTTCAATATAAAAATTGGAAATATCTTCTTTCCTTGTACTATATAAAAAAAATATATATACTTTAATTGCTTAACCTTCTGTATGCGTCAAAAGTCATTAAAAGTTGAATTTTAAATTTTTCGTGGAAATTTGTTCCATAGCTATTATGTTTTCAGAAACGGATCAGGTTTGATCACGTTTCATTTGTTAACCATCCAAATCTATATAAATGCTTAACAGCTGTGAAATTTTTCGTTCTATTAATACATGCATTAATTAGAATTAAAAAGTTGTAAGGAAAAAAAATAATTTATTCTGAAAGTATGTTAATAATTACGATTTTTTAAAAGTACATTTTAATTTTAAATACTAAGATCTTAGATGCAGTAATTATGGACATTACGGTGACGTAACCGTTTGGTAAGATTGCTGAACAATAATTGAGTTGGCTTCTTTTTTATTTAAAGATAATAATTTCAATGGAGTTTTGTCGAAATGTATTGACTTTTTTTACATTTGACCGACTATTTTAACTCACAGTAAAATTTTTAGTGGCTTCCTATGGTCGAATTTATTTATTTAACATTTTTTTTTATTATTTCAATGTATCTTTTGGAATGTTTGTGATGCTAAGAGTTTTGAAAACTTTTCACGAGCACGTTGCCGTAGTTTTTCTAACATACCATTTGCACATTTCTTATTCCTAAACTTATTTATTATTTTTTCTTATATCATGGCATAACTTTAAAATTAGTGCAATTCATTAATTTATTTATTAACTACTTAGTATGGAATAAATATCTGAAAAAATACAAATTGCTTTTTTCATCCATACAAAATAATTTTTAGCTCACGTTATAGTAGTTTACTGAAGAATTCATAGTTCTTACTGCTTTTCGACATGTCTAAGCTGAATTGATGTAAATAAATGTATATTATTAAAAAGACCCATTTTCTCGTGATAATAACATCAGTTTGCTCAGAGAAAGTTAATAAAATGCATTTTATTCAAGCAACTAACATTCTGTCTACAATCGTAATAGTCAACAATAGTCTTGTTGTTTGTTGGATTAGCATAAAATAATTTCAAGCATATCAAACTGCTTTTCCATGCTATCATTATGATACCATACATGTACAAACTACATGAAGGAATAACTGAACCTTTTTATTTCAATTTAGTGTTTTTATTTTATGTTTTCATTTAGTTACTTATTCATTATTAATTTTTGATCTTGTTTGATGAGGAATTTTGCAATGTCAAGCATTAAGGGGTAAAATGATTTTAATCTTTGCTCACAGCAACTGAAATTGCATCAAAACTCATTTTTTTGCTGCCGAAGTTTACATAAAAAATAAATAAATAAATATATCCTATACAACGAACTTCAAAGGACCTAAAATTGTGTGTGTTCTTCCCGTAATTTCTTTAGAATGGAATTGAAGAAACACAATGGAAAAAAATAGGGCAAAAATTTATTTCGTTGAAACATAGTTCGGTGTATCGGTATTCGTTATAACCGGTTTTCACTGCAAATAAAATTTTTTACTCAAGTTTTTTCTGTTTCTTTTGAGTTTTGAAAAGGTTAAAAATCGTGTAAAAAGTAATTTTTGTTATTTTAAAAGCAGCTTTTATTTTTACTGGGGTTCCATTAAAAATATTGGTAAATTCATCCAATCTTTCACCAGGAGCCAAATTATATGATAGCACTCATAAATCATTAATCTTTTAAAACTAATTATCTTGTAAGGCTCGTCACTTGAGTGTCCAATAAATAAAAATCTTTTGAATAGTTTCCTTTAATAATATTGAGAAATCGATTGTTTGACGAATAAACAAAACTGGACTCTTAACAAAGTGGTATCTGTTTTAAGAGCAAAGAGTTGAAGAAAAAAAAATATATATCCGATATTAGGGTCACTTCGGATTACAAGTTGACTTACGTAATGACTTTTTGCTCTTTTGCTTTTGTTACCCCTGAAAAAGAGAGGAACAAGTTATTGTAGTTTAGGAACAGCAATAAAAAGCATAAGCTTAAATTTAACATATTTTTACGACAAAAACAAAAAACAAAAAAAATTGTTACTAGATCGTTTTTTTTATCTCCGTACATACTCCCCCTTCCGGTTTTTTATAATTGAGTTAGTGCTTTCTTAGAAAATTTTTCTTATAAATCAAGTCTCACTGACTTACGTCAACTAGCTTTAATTCCACGACTGTCCATGCACCTTAAATTCAACTAAACTCAACTTTTGCCTGATGTCTTTTCATCATAAGCTCATTTATTTTGCATTAACCTTTTAACTGTCATGCCCGAGATTGTCTCAGGTATAGCTTTTTTTTCGAAAATGTCGCGCCCGAGTATTACTCGGGGTAATTTTTTTTTTTTTTTGACTGCTTCGTATTGTTATACCCGAATATATATATCGGGAGACGTTTATTTCAGCTTCATCTCTTTGTCAAACCCGACTGTTTATCGGGTTTATGCTTGGAAAAGGGTTAAAAATCAAAATAACTTGACAGTTAAAGGGTTAAAAAAGGCGCTTCTTGTACCATCAAAATACGTGTAAGTAATCCGAAAATTTTGTGCAGTAAACCGTTGTTATTTTAAATAACAACTTTATTTTGTTCAATCCCACATTGCTCAGTTTAAGAAGTCATTTTTATTTCTAATTAAACATTTAGCTTTTAATTATTGTTCTATACATCAACATAATTTGAAACATTTTCTCGTTAGATAAATGAAGGCGCTCAAAGTTCAACGAAAATATTCGCCTTCAGAACTCAGTTTATTTATTTTGTAAAGTAAAACACGACAGTTTAAAGCAAGATCTTGGCTGCGATTCCACCAAGTCTTTCAAATTTTAATCGTGGGCACTTGAACTTTTAAATGTCTGATTTGACAGTTCAGTTCTCTTTCTTGTCGTAAGTTTGACCTTAAGTGTAAATACTGCGTCTGATTTCATGAATATATTCCTGGATTTTCTGGAAGTAAGATACTGAAAAGTAAAATGTAGATGCGTCTTCTGCAAATAAGTAAACAGTTAGTTTGTGAAGTTAAAATTTCTTCACAGCCCCTCCTTCACACATTGAAAACTATACACTAGATATAATATTGGAGCTGCCAATTTTTGTTAGGTGTCTAGACAAAAGAATTTTTTTTATTCTAAAAATTCCACAATTATTTCTGAAATAAATCTTTCGTAAAACCTTGAACAAGAGCTAACGTGAGACATAGATAAAAATATATGGATATCGATTCATTAAAAAAAGTGCAGAGTAAAGGTCTGAAACAGCTTATAAGGCCACAATTAATTACATTTAACACGAGTTAAAATCAATTTAACGGGTAATATAGACATCGTGTGCGATAGCCTGACTAATTCGAAGTAATTTATTAAGATTTAAAGGAGCACTATATATACATTCAATTTTATTATATTGATTAAATCAAACTTATGTAACGTAAGCTAATCAAGTTGATATTTATTCAATGCGTTTCGTGTGAAAAATAAAATAAAATAAATTAAAGGTAATTCTGCCTTAATATATTTATTTCACAATAAAAATTGATTTATTACTTTTTGAATCCTGTTATTTATTTTCAAGTACTTTTATTTTGGGCATGTGAATCTTGTACATGGAACTTTTTGATTTGACGGAGCTATTTGGGTTATTATCCAAACAAAAGTTGCACATATTAGATTACTTCTGTCACAAAAGTCGAAATCTTCTTTTTAAGGCAAGATATAATAATAATATCATTACGTCAGATTGTTTAAAATGAGCTAGCAGTAAAACAAGCAGTGAAATTTATAATGGATCTTACTTTACAAAAGTTGTTTTTGGGGAGGGGCAAACCTCCTAAATTATGAACAATAATAAATAACAAGAATAAATTTATGAATAATTTTTTTAAGTGTTTATTTTAAGAGAATATTTATTTTGTATTTTTTATGGTTTTTATAAAATAGCAATTTTACTGAAGGAATGTCAATCAATATAATACGCAAAATTTGACAATACTGAACTTGCTTTTCCTAGAACAAATTTTAATAAGAAACTATACACGTTTTGAACTTTTATTCCATTTTTTTTTTGAGCATCAGCTTCTGTTTAGAAGTTATTTTACTTGTTCATTTTAAATTTGAAATCAATTTTGGAAGTAGTGTTCGAACGTTTTGCAAAGTGGCTGTAGGTTTTTATCTTTTTTGCGACATTGGGATTTATTAGTTTAACAGATTTGAAAGAAATGTTAAAATTAGCAACTAAGCGATTGCTTTCTGATAATAGAACACTAAACTGTCCTTGATTCTCACTTAACTTTATGTCTTATGTTAAAAGGTCCTTTTATAGACTCGGCCAAATTTCTAGAAAAAAAGTTGAAGATAAACGTGATGCCTGTCGGTACAAAATCAGATCCGTGGAAGCCAAATGGTGAGAGCAAATAATCTTCTAAAGTATTGCCATTTTTTAGTTATTTATTTCTTATTTTTGAAGGATAATGTTTTCATAGATAGAGGAAATTACTTCCCAATGCTTCATTTTTTTTTTTTTTGCTTATAAAACAACATGGTAGATATAAGCCACTTTCGCCAAGCAAGTATGGATTTAAGACAGAACGGTCAACTCTTGTGGAATTTTGGCCACAATAAGAAGGAGTTTGACTTTGTCCTCGATAGATTTACCACAATTTAGGCACAGTCCTGAAAAGGAGGGAAAGTCCTTACTGTTTATGTTAGTGACAAACCAATTATTTTCGGACAACGTCCTAGGACAACAGCCTATTCGGACAACAGCCTAGAATAAACTCTGAAAAATGAAATCTAGTTGGACAAATTCATGTAAATATCTGCAATCAGTTTATACAAAAGCTCGAAAGTATCTTCTTTTTTTTCGGCTTGTTTAGGAATCTATTATTTTTCATCATTTCGATAGGTGGTATTAGGAAGTCTTTTTTTTTAATGTTTTTGCACAATTTTGAGTAACTATGCCCAAATTTCACTTTTTGCTAAAAAAAAAAAAAAAAAAAAAACTCTATTGATTTTTTTTTCAAAAGCAGAAAAATAAGTTTTTCGAAAGAAGACACTTTTCCCACACCGACGTATTTCCATTATGCTTTTTAATAGGTTTGAAGTTTTTTTCCCAGACACTGCTACGTTCAAGACTCTATGAAATTTGACAGTTCTTGACATGGAGTAAAGAATAATACACCAGCAGCAGGAAAAAATGGGCATACAACTTTTTGTCTGCACATCCTTTTAAGAAACATTTTATTTTATTATTTAAATAATAGCTTTTCTGATACATGCTTACAACGAAAAAAATCATATAAAAATCTATTCAGAACCTCATTTTAATTTCTATCAGAAAAATATCTGTTCCGGTTAAATTTATTGATTTCATAATTAGAACTGAGTTTGGCATGACATAAAGCAGAACCAAAACCCTTTTTTTAAACAATTATTTTTTTAATGCAAAAATATTTTTACTTTATTAGTCATAAACGTGTATCCAATTTTACTAAACAGTAACTTTTCTGCATATGTATGTGTGGGAGTATATTTCTTTCAATTAAATAAAAATAATTATTAGTTTATGTTATTATTTTTGTTTAAAAATATAATAAGATACATTTTTAAAGAAATTTAATTAACTGGTATGAGTTTTCTAGTGGTTATGACTAAAACTTAAATTTTTGAAATCCCCCCCTAATGGTACGTGCATGGTTCAGCTATAAAGCTGGTTTGACTCTAGTGTAATAAACTAACATTGTGTTCAAGGTTATGATTAAGTAAATGACTATAATTTAATAATGCATTCACCGATATGAAGAACATAAATTGAAAGTAATAATTATCTTTCTCATTTCCGACTGAAATGTTTGACATGCAATGAGTTTTTCTCTCAAAAGTTCTTTTGAGCTATTTACTTGCAATACTATTTGCTCTGCAATGCTTCAATGTTATTGCACAACATTAACATAAATAAAAACTTTAAAAATATATATAGCAAATCACTATTACTTACTGAAATTCTTCAAGTAAAAAATGAAACAAAGGAGGTATCAGAAATTTGTAACTTTTAAACAGGCCCGTCATTTCAAGTTTTTCCAGCAGGGGGGGAGTCAAAGGGTGCAAACGCAATACAATTTAATAGGAAAACAACAAAAACCACGCCCACTTATATGTAAATACATTGATTTCTCAAAGCCAATTGGGTTCAATTGACCCTTATGTCCCCCTTCCCCTCTAAATGAAGGGGTCTACTTTTAAAGTTGAATAATTTTTACCGAATGTAACATTTGTATAAAGCCAAAGATATTTAACTTTTTAACTTTTGACACCAGTATAGCACTTCCTACAGAGAAGAAAAATGCACGTTGCTTTCGGTTTAAAACTCCTAGCAGGAATAATTTAACACAGAATGATCCAGAACATTGTAAGTGAAGGTAGAGAACACGATATCGAACAAGAATCACTTAGGAACATATGGTCGCAAGCACAATGCTGTCGCACTAGATGGACACAAAACAGACACCGATGGATGCAAAACAGGTCAGAAATTTATTATACAAAGGTGATTTTAGACAACAGTTTAAAAAAAGGTAAAGCGGTTTTTTAAAGTAGCGACGAGTAACTCTTATTCACGCGTCACAATGGTAATGCAATGATGGATGAAAGCTTGTCAGAATGACTCGTTAAAAACACATTGGTGCTCCCCATTTTTATGGAGGAACATCCCACATGTAAATGACTTTCTTTAACATCATATTTCTCATTTATTTTAACAGTAAGCAGAGAATTAACATGTGTACATAACCAATTAAACATTAAAAAATAAAGTGTATTTTATTCATGGTGTAATTTCAATTTATAATGTACAAACAAAAAAATCCCTAAATATTTCGCCTTCCTCCGATTTACCAGATCTAATTATTTTAAACTTTGCAGGTCGCAGTGAATATGAACGTGTCAGAAATACTCTCAATGGACTGGAACAAAACAATTGACGAAGTCCTCCCTCCCCCCGCATCGGTTTCCAGCATCATTGGTCTGTCTCTTCTCTTCTTCATCATCGGAACCATAGGGATCACTGGGAATCTGTTGGTCATCTTTGCCATTCTTGGAGATCAAAGAATGCGGAGTTCTGTCACCAACCTGTTGATAATGAATTTGGCAATCAGCGACTTTATCATCATGATCGTCTGCATACCGGACATTGTGCAGTTTATTGAGAACAGAGGGTGGAGGTTGGGATTGACAGCGTGTAAGGCTCTTCGCTTTACTGAAGTTTTTGCTTTGTATGCTTCAGTCATGACGTTACTCAGTGTGTGTATTGAACGGTAAGATTTGTTTGTTTGTTTTTTCTTCTATTCCTACTATTATTCCACAATATTCTCCCTATCTACATCTTGTTCAAATTTTCAAACGTTAATGAAAAACTTTTTACTCATCCACTCAAGTTCAAATAATTTTTTCTTAAATTAATTTGCAGTGGATAACAATTGATGTTAATACAGCCTCTCCAATATTAATTCATTTATTGAATTTAACTACAGTGGCCACCACTTATATGAATCACGTGATTCAATAAAGCGACTAATTTAATGAAGCTGGATGATTTTTGTTTTTGTTTTTAGCAATTTGATTCGTAAAAGCTGTTGATTCAATTAACTGGCTCCCACTGTAATTAATTTTAGTTTTAAATGATGAAAATTATTGACGCAATATTTGCTGGTTGATGAAATACAATAGATAATTGATACTTATATTTATATTTTAAAATTTCTCGATGTTTTAAGTGTTATGAGCTTGTATATCATTAAAATTGACATTTCCAGTCATGATTAGGTTCACCAGTTTAGTTTAATGTATTTTATCATTCTGCGATACATTTTTGATTTCCCTATCTATATCAGTCTTATGTATATACATATTTGTATTAATTGCAATTATTTAATGAAAGGTAAATAATATTTTAAAAAAATCAATATTAACATAAGTAAAAATTTGTATTTTGTATATGTTCTGTATTACTTTAATAACTTCTGACTAAATGCAGGTATATTCATTTCATAATAATATTCATGCTATCGTAATGCATGGATTTTTCTACATACCTTCTCAAGCTCTCTCTCTTCACGAAATTTGAAGCATTGAATTCAATTTAGGAGCTATCCATAACTTGTGTCATGTTTTACTTCAACACATTTACCCTCTTCCTCTTTTTCAAAGTGTCATATTTCATATTACTCTCCCCCTCTTGTCCCATATCACAACTTTTTTTATAAATATTTTGTTATAGAAAATGTAGGCTGTCCCACTTCTTGTTATTCCATATTTTCCCCGTGACCCAAACTGTCACTACCTCCAGAACTTCCTTTCCCACTCAAAGTGTAATATAATTTGTAGACGACCCTTTAGAGTAAATGCGAGAATGGTTCAATTCTTGATACGTTTATATCACAGAGTCAATGGTGTTTAATTTGATTCCGGTAACTTCTGCTTAAAGCTTTAAAAATAAAATAACAAATTTACAAAAATTTTTAAATAATATATGAACTCAAAAATGCTTAAAATATTATTTGCAATCTCGAATATATCCTTAAAAGACAAAAAACTTAAGACATGGGAAACATGTTTAAATCTCGGGCCACAACAACATTTGAAATTAAAAAAAAAATCCATTGAAACCATTATCCTAAAAAGAAGAACAAGCTGAAAAGGGAACAGTCCGATTATCTTCACTCAAAATAAAGACAAACATTAAAAAAAAAAGTCCATTATGCTGAAGCCAATAGATAAGTGAACACGTCAACAATCTCTAAAGGGACATTAGATTAGTGATGCCGTTTCGTGAAACCATGCGAGTGAGGGGACCATGCGAGTATGGACCAACAGTCCATAGAACTGCTTCGTGAAACAAGATATATTGATACATTGGTTGCTATCCCAATGCAGAAGGGAATAGTCCGATTATCTTCACTCAAAATAAAGACAAACAGTCCAAAAGAAGGTCCATTATGCTGAAGCCAATAGATAAGTGAACACGTCAACAATCTCTAAAAGGACATTAGATTAGTATGCCATTTCGTGAAACCATGCGAGTGAGAGCAACAGTCCATAGAACTGCTTAGTGAAACAAGATATATTGATACATGGTTGCTATCCAAATGCAGAAGCATCTTGAGCGGAGATTAATTTAAGTGCAAAGTAACCCACAATGGATAACTGGTGGGCAGAGTTGAAAAGAGGATCTTAACACTATGACAATGTCAGAAGGAAAACAATAACAATCAATAACAACCCTAATCCCTACAAGTACCCAACAATAGTCCCTAAAAGTAAGGATTAGAATTAGGTTTACCGCCCTATTTATCGACACAGTTATAAAAGAAGCCGGTATCCAAGAATTTGAGGTATCGTGATTTTAATATCCGTAAAGCTGTCAAGTGACGTTGATTACGTCATCACTACTGCAGGCAAAGAAGCTAACCACCATATGCTACTTGTATATTTAGTTATGAATAGATAAATAAGTGAAGGGCCAGAGGGAAAAAGATGAAAGTGACCAAAAAGCGATTTAGAGAAAAACGAAGAACAAAGTTTACTTTCTCGTAACTTCTTGTGTAGTTAATAGAGTTTTCAGGCACATTTCGGTAGATTCTCATCTTTTTCCTCCTTGTTGTTCTACCAGATGATATTACTCCTTCCTAGCCCCTAGATAGTGCTAATATCTCAAATTTGACGAAAAAGTGACTTTCATCTTTTTTCCCCCTGGCCCTTCAAGTAATGTAATGAATAATGTAACTCGAAATAACGGTATTCATTTCTGTTTGTCAGAATACATTAAAAAGGTTTTCGCTTAAACCGACTCCAAACGATATAAAAACATGTTCCACAACAAATATAAGCACGTTCTGCAGAACACCAAAAATTATTCTTTCAAAAATAAACGATGTTTTTAACATTGTAGAGTCAGTAAATCTTTATTATTTCTTCGTAGACAAAAGGTGAAACACTTAAAAATGAAAGGTTAATTCAGATGGAACAAAAAGCTATGTTTGCATATTTTCCACAGCAAAATTTTTCTGGCTCATAATGACGGTATTCACTCGAAACTTTTACAAGTGGATTAGAGTGAAGAGTAAAGCAACAAAAACAGCTGAAGAATAAAAACTAAAAATAAAATTCAGGCTTTTTTTTTTTATGCTTCAACAACAGGCTCGCCAAAAATAAAGTAATGAGTTATTTTGTTTTAAATTATTTCTGCGTCATAGACATTGCACTTGAGGGTATTAAAATAATAATAAATGTTGCAAGAAGTTCTAATTGATCGGAAGGAATATTCATTAGTGTCATTTTTCAAAGAAGAATGAATTCATCGTATCAAAATTTTTCCACTCTAAACTATTTTCGTTCATATACGTAAAAAATATGCTTACTGATAAACAATTTATGTTTGAAGTGTTTTTTTATTACTTAAAAGCTGTTTTAAGAATATGAACCAAAAGAAAAAACTGTTAATGCATAGGACGATTTTTTATTAGTTTAGAAATGTTTGTTCAAGTTATGTAAGTGCATTTTTTTTAATTGATTATTGATTGCGATAAGCATTATTTCAGGATAATCTCTAATGGTGGCATAAAAACTTATCATTGACTCCTGTCATAAAATGGTTGTAGAAAAAATATTGAAATAGAAAGAGAGGCATTTTGTTTAATGATAAGAAACTATAGTATGAAACGAAGTGGAGGAAGTGAATTAGTTTAATTTTCAGTGAGCACTTCAGTGAGCACAAAGAAGAAGAGCACCTGAAGGAAAATTTCAAACCGTTGTACGTGTCTGGTGCAGGTGTAGTTTCTATTACTGTTTTACGGTAAACCGATAAGTATTACCGTAAAATAGCAATAGAAACTACACCTGCACCAGACACATTTGAAGTCTAAATTTATGACAGAAAGCGGTATTTCTGGCTATCATCTTCAATTGGCAAAAAAGCAAAAGCCCAGGAGATGTAAGGCAGGTGACAGACTGCTGTGCTTCAAGCAAATGAGGTAGATAAGGCGGAAAAAATATATTTAAGAAATAATGAGAGAACTTATGAAGTTTCGTTTTAACTTAAGAATACATATTTTTATTTTAGCTTAATAAGTTAATAACATAAACTATGCATCCAAAAATGTATTTACAGAGCCTGTGCAAGCATAAAAAATAATTTGAAAAGACTCCGCTATAATAACTAGCAGTGCATTAAAGAAAAAATATGTTCTGTAAGAACTTTAATAGTAAAACTAATGCGTTACAGTTGTAAAAAATCGTTTGAAGTTCCACCGGTTCATTAATACTTGTCAATAGGGATTAATATTTACCCCAGTACGACTAACTATATAGCTACTTTTAAAGGAAAGGTGATGGATTTCCCGCATTCAAATAGGGAAACCATTTTTGATTCATGCATTATTTCTTTATACTTTAAGAGCTACATAAACTGAATTCTGAGGTAGATATGTTTAACAAGTTTCTTAACTTTTCCCCTCCTCTCTCTCTTTGTTTCCTAATAAAAATGCATCAAAGTCGATATCAAAATCTAGGCATTCCTCAAATTAAACACGCAAAAAAAGTATTAATAGTGTTTTTTTTTTTTTTTTTTTTTGTATTTTTCTGGATAGTAGAAGTTAGTATAAGGTTTCTTATCCTTTTATCATTTAAAAGAAAACTCTAATCCATGCTTCAATTTTGTCTTTTAAAAAGAAACATTTTTGAAACTCAACTTGAAAAAATGAAGATTTTTGTCAAAACTTAATTGAATAAGGTCTAAAAAATAACTACGAGTATTTGGTTCCCCTTTCTTTATTTAGAAGAACATTTGCGCCACTTAATTTTTTAATTTCTAGATTCAGTTTAGTTTTAACTCTTTATTTACTTTTTTTCATGAAATATTTAAATGTATTAATGAATAAACAGATATAAGCTGTAATTTTTATAGTCTGTGTTTTAATATAAAGCAAGTGATATTGTCAATTACTTTTAATTTATTGATAACGATACGTTTAAAACTGACCATTAAGTACTGTTAATTTAAACGTCTATTTTAGATCCATTGCTAATTGAAAAATTAACTGTTTTATTGCAACATTTGAAAAGTAATATTATTAAATACGAACACAAAATGTCAATTAAAAGCATGTAGTGACGTACGATGTGCAAATAATTTCGTAACAAATCAGTGAAGAAACACATGAAATTTCTCCGATATGTATTTTGATTGAATAAGACAAAGTTTTTTTTTTTTTCTTTTTTTGTGAAATTTCATCAGTAGTAGATATTATTGTTTGTACAGTACTTTATTAGATACCGTAAAATGGGGTGAATCGGAACACTTTTCAGCTTTGATTGTAAAAAAAGCAGTTAAAAGATTTTTTGTTAATTCGATTTTTTGGGTAAAAACTTCGGTCGTGCTTTGCTTTTGATATTCCAAGCAAAGAAAAATCATTTTGAACAGTTATTATTTATTCAGATAGGAATTTATGGGTGTTCCGATTCACCCCGCTGATAGGGGTCAATCGGAACACATGTTAAAATTTTTATTTTTTTTCAATTTAACCTGTCATAGGTCTCACAAACATGAGCAATATTGATGGGGAAGAATCAGAACAGATAATTACCGCCAAATAAAAGTATAACTTCAATACCAGTATACGTTTATAATTTGTCAAAATTCAAAATAACTTTGAACTTATGAAAAAGGAAAAGTAATTTTAAGAAATGCTTTTGAATTGAAATACAAAGATTTAACATGAATGGAAGTCACTCATGTCGTTCACAAATCTGTACTTGTCCTTAAAACTAGCAATTGTGACTTGGCTTAAGTTTTCTCATAACATCTTCTGGGATGAACTCTGCCTTTACTTACTCTTAAAATCTCTGGGTTCAGGGATTGTCCTGAAAGATTTTTTTGCTTATTCATCACTGTCTGTGTGCCGGATTTTTACTACATAAAGTCTATATAACTTTCCCCTCGTATTTTAAGTAAAAAGAAGTCTCCTGGAGAAAAATCTTTTTAAATCTGCAACTTTCTGCCATTCTAAGTTCTAGTTGCTCACGAGAAGGGTTAAACAGTAATAAATCCTTGTCCTTGTCTTGATTAGAAGAATTTGGGTTAAAATCTTGAGTTTTCAAACAATTTCCTTCAAATAAGTTTGAATTGAAACAACAGAACAAAGTGTTCCGATTCACACCGCAAATTTTTTTCATATGGCATTTTTCAGAATTCTTCAACTTAATGACACAATTTGTAAAAAATGTAAATTCTAATGTGGTATTCTGTTGTTCAGGTACATGTATAACTGAAACACACCACTATTAGGTTTAAAATATAAGAAGGTTTGTTCTTGCATATGAAGTTTTGCGGTCAATGAAAATATGATGTTTTCTAGCATTCCACGTGCAGCCCTCCTTAGAAGCCAGTAACGTTGCCAGATTGACAAAAGTATTTTTTTCTTACTTCCTATGATCTTACCTTTCTAAAAAAAATAATTAATGGCGAAAAATACCCAATAGTATATTTATGAAGAATTTCTTTGTACGGTTGGGAAGTTTTGTTCCGGTTGACCCCGCTGTTCCTATACACCCCATTTTACGGTACAGTTTAAACTCATTTTCAAACTTAAGTATCAAGGTTAAAAAGCAAAATATAGAGTTAAAACGTTTGATACCTAGTGAAATTGAGAAAATAAAGACTAATTAGAATATTATTTTTGCTTTTCATGTAAAAAATGCACCTATTTCTGCTTTTGTTTTTCTTCACTTTTCTTTCTTTTTTTATTTCGTTGTTTCTTTCTTTCACAGGGACGTTATTTCAAGGTTTTCCGGGGGGGGGGCAAAGGGTAAAAACACAATACAATTTCACCAGAAAACAACAAAAACCACGCCCACTTATATGTAAATACATTGATTTCTCAAAGTCAGAGGGGGGGGGCAATTGACCCCCCTGCCCCCCCTAAATGACGGGCCTGTTCTTTCTCTTCCTTTTTCTTTTCTTAATTTCTCTCTTTCTTGCTTTTCATTTCATTTTTATTATTGTTATTATAAAAACTAGACATAATAACACAATTATATTTTTTCCTTAGTGTCAAGTAATGTGATTAAAATGTTCTTTATTAAAATAATTTCAGCTTTATCAGGCAAATATTATTTTAAACACTTTGAGAAAGAAACACCATTTTACATACTAAATCAAATCGTTGACCTTGATGCGCATATTGAAAAAAAAAATCAATTGAGTTTGTTGATAATGGCAAAAAAAGTAGTGGACAGTTGTTTCATAATCTTTCTAACAAAAGGCTTTAATCTCTAGCCAAACAGTGCTAATGTATTTGAATACATAAATATTTCTATGTAGCAATTATAAAATATTGTTATGTAGAAATTGAGAAAATAAAGACTAATTAGAATATTATTTTTGCTTTTCATGTCTTCTTTCTTTTTTCCTTTCTTTGTTTCTTTCTTTCTCTTCCTTTTTCTTTTCTTAATTTCTCTCTTTTTTCCTTTTCATTTCATTTTTATTATTGTTATAAAAATTAGACATAATAACACAATTATATTTTTTCCTTAGTGTCAAGTAATGTGATTAAAATGTTTTTTAGTAAAATAATTTCAGCTTTATCAGGCAAAGATTATTTTAAACACTTTGAAAAAGAAACACCATTTTAAATACTAAATCAAATCGTTGACATTAATGCGCCTATTTAAAAAAAATACAATTTAGTTTGTTGATAATGGTAAAAAAAAGTAGTGCACAGTTGTTTCATAGTCTTTCTAACAAAGGGTTTTATCTCTCGCCAAACATTGCTAATGTATTTGAATACATAAATATTTCCATGTAACAATTATAAAATATTCCTATATAGCTAAATTTCTTACAGATTGTATTTTACGACACAATAAAGACATGCAAATCTCCTAGTAAAAATAGTCCTAGGCTATTGTAATTTTAAAACTCTTAAAAAACTCTGAATGTAAAATTGATCGACTTCCGTAAACACGAATTCGGTTTTTGCATGCTGATGTCCCATTTGCATTTAAATTTAACTTTTAGATAAAGTCCAGAGCTTTTCAGTCAGTAATGGGAAATATATTCGCTTGACGTAGGTAACAGTTTGCTCTTGGAAGTAACATTCATCCGCTGAACATTACTGGATGCAGTTGTTTACCGTCTATGAATTTTGAAAATATGAAGCTAAAAGCTTTTCAGGAAATCAGATACAATGACTTTG
Source organism: Uloborus plumipes (assembly GCA_038373865.1). Taxonomy (NCBI): domain Eukaryota; kingdom Metazoa; phylum Arthropoda; class Arachnida; order Araneae; family Uloboridae; genus Uloborus; species Uloborus plumipes. The sequence continues at coordinate 42,036 of JAXGGA010004354.1, forward strand.
AAACATTTATGTATTTATTTTGGATGCAATATCAGCAGATATAAAGCGAAGCATTGATTTTCGTAAAATATGAAACCCGTTGTCCTGTTTGAAATGCGTTAGTTTAATACTTGAATAAACTAAGTGTGCTGTTGTAAGTACTTTCAAACATAAAAGGATGTTCAAAATGTAAAACGATGCTCATTTTAAATCATTAATCCAAAAGTTGTTATCTCATGGAAAATGATAACCTAACACACTTCGGGCAAATTGTAATTTTAATAGCAATATCACATTGAACAAACTACTAATGAAAGTACTAAAATTACTTTTTTTTTTTTTTAAGTAAAGATAAAGCAGACACATATTCCGGGTTATCCTTTTTACAATGTAAAAAAAAAATGTGAGCCAAGAGGCTCATTGTTTTCAAAGCGGTAGTTTATATAGGAAGGATATTGTTATTAAAGTAATAAATCGGCTTTAATTTATTTAGTTATTATTTTTAGTGAAATCGCAGGTAATCATTTGTTTTGCATCCATAAGCTGATTTCCTTATGCTTCGAAATGGGGGATTCTTGTTAACCCGAAGCTCGTGTACGAGTTTTTTTTTTTTTTTTTTGTTAATATGTACATTAAAAAAGTAGACTTTTTCATTTTTGAGATAAGGTATACATTTATTCCTTTGAAATTATTTTTAAAGTCCTTAAATTATATTTGAACAGCAACGAGACACTTTGGTAATAGTAGCTTAGCTGGATAGCTAGGAAATCACATTTTTAAGTAGGATCCGAACCATTAGGATATAAAACTAAGTTCAAATATATCTCCAGGTGGCTTTTTTTTTAGATGCAGAAATTTGACAGTATCCATGGCGAATGATTATGCGGCATGACAAAACTACTTAGAGTATTCATTTGGCAACGAATATCCTGAAAAAGTACATTCCTCGCGCTGTGTGAAAATGAGAGTCAAAAATATGACGGAGAAAATGCCCGGAATCTAACACATATTGTGATGTCTGACGTAAACCTTTCTTGGATGGACAGGAAGTTTGCTTTAAACAATGGAACGTATTTGAAATCCCTGTCTAAGAATATCAAATTCCGATTTGCCATTGTTTACATTTTAAAATTAGCAAAAAAAAAGGTAGCCAAGAAGAGCGCAACGTTTTAGATTATTCCCATACTCACTATTTACCTTTATGACAGTTCTATTATTTATAAACTTTACAAAATTTTATTCAAGTCACTATTTTTATGACTACATATTGAACTTCTTTTACTCTTAGTTCGCTCTTTACTTAAACATTACGGAACATAATTTTGTACATGAAACTTAATTATTTATATGTTAATGACTCCTTATTCCGTTTGATAATATTCAAATGATTAATAAAAATTTCGAAATTCTTTCTAATATTTTTCAATTTCTATTTTAAGATTATGCCGACTGAGCACTGCAATTAAGCAAACGCAAATTTACAAAAAAACATAACGTTTCACTTTAGTAAAAAGTGTTTTTTTTTTTTTTTTTTTTTAAGAAATGAATATTTCGAATTAAATAAAATTCAGAAAAGGTAGCTTAATAATACAGAAATTAAGTTTTCGCACAACCTAAAAATTGTGAAAAAATGAATTTATCGAATTTTCTTGGAAGTAGTATAAAAAGAACGGGATTGTATTTACCTACTTGTAACAACCCCTTTTCTACTTCTAATTCTAAAACTTAGCTTGAAATTACTTAAGCAAATTCAACAGAGCTCTTTCAGTTATGTATCTTAACTCCATAAATAAGTCTTGTTTTGATGCTGCTTGACTTGGTACAGGAATAGATAGGCTATTCCTAGAAACTATTTATCCTTAATGTGTGTCAAATAGCTTTTAATCTTTACTGAAATGATGCTTAATTTTGCTTCAGGGAACTGAAAAATCATCTATCGATTCCCATGTCTTTGTTAACCTGCACATATATTTAACTTACTCTTAGATAAAGACTTCTTTGTACCATATAGACAGAGTTAAACTTATTAAGTTTTACAAGGTTTGCACTTGAGAGGTACATGGTTTTACATTAACTGGTCAATCTGTGATTCTGGTTTATTTAATACTTAAGGATTAAATTATATGCGTGTGTGTGTGTGTGTGTGTGTGTGTGTGTGTGTGTGTGTGTGTGTGTGTGTGTGTGTGTGTGTGTGTGTGTGTGTGTGTGTGTGTGTGTGTGTGTGTGTGTGTGTGTGTGTGTGTGTGTGTATTATGTGCGTCAGGTATAGGATAAATAATAGAAACACCAGTGAAAGTATGATAATATATTATTAATAAGGAGTCCCCCCCCCCTTCGGCTGAATGGCAGCTTGAATTTGACCTGGGACTGACAAATAAAGGTTTGACTACAAGTCATTAGAAATCGCACCGTTTTATCATGGAAAACGGTCTCAAGTTCAGGCAGATTGCGTGCAGCACGATTTTTTTTCTCTAAAAAACCCCCAAAGGCTCAATGTTGTTCAGATCAGATGATTGAGGGCGCCACATTAGATGTTCCACTTATCGTCATGCTCATGTAATCATGTCTGAAAACAGTGGCCGCATGTGAATGGGGCATTGTCATCTTGAAACATCAGATGTTCTTCCGGAAAGATATTCTGAAGCATATGGTGAAGGTGAAACGCGAGAATACTTCGATAATGATCGCCAGTGATCCTCCCCCTCAGAACAACAAGAGGTTCCAATCCACTAGAAGATCGGGAAGATGTATCGCTCCACACAATCACAGAATCCCCTCCATGCTTCACGGTTGGAACCAAACGGTCAACATGATATGCTTTTGCCGGTTTTTGCAAGAAGAACTTGCACGTCCAGTTATCTGAAAATGAAGACTCGTCAGACCATACGACTTGTTCCCGTTGTAGTTGTGTCCAGTTCAGGTGGTCTCTGCATCACTGTAGTCTCTTCATAGCATTTTGTGCCTAAACTAACGGTTTTGAAATAGCTACAATGCGCAGGGAAGCAACTACTGTTGAAATGTTTTCATTAAAATAAGGCTCTAAAGGTGAGTATTCATCTCAAACGTAGTCTGCGGCAGTGTAGTCGTGCGTTTTTGGGAGACAATGGTCTTCAACACTGGTTTATCCTAATTCTTCAACTTCGAATTTCTCTTATTGATGTGCTCCGTAGAAGACACTTTTATTGAAACACTGATTAATTCTAAATTTTCAAACGCGAAAAAAAAATTGAAAATAACATAAAATGATATAAACGTATGGTTTATGAAGTAATTTATTTTAAAAACTCAGCTAATTTTGAAATTAAAAGCAATAACACCATCTACATTATTAATAGCTCAATGACCATTAAAATGTCTTCTATTGTTTATGTAGCTTGCATTGAATGATACATCTTGTTTCTCAGATTACCTAAGTAAGTTTATGTTCTTATGTATCTCATCATGCGCATCAATTAATTTCTATTTAAATAAAGCTAAAAACATTGTATTTAACAATTGTTTTGTAAACTTTTAATTAAGACTTTTGCAACACTTTCTTCGGTCATCAGACAGGCATTCTTAAACGCTCTCTCCTTTTTAATTGCAGAAAGAGCGTTCTGGTCGCAATCACCAGATTGATTGGGTTATAGCTGTATATTAATAATTTATACAGTTTTTGTCCTTTTTTTGAACTGTAGAGATTCTTTTAAGAAGAAGTCAGCAAATAACTTCTTTTTGATTCACTTTAATCACATTTTCTGTATTTCTCTTTCAGATATATTGCAATAGTTCAACCAATCAAAGCTCATATTCTCTGCAGTCGGAAACGGATTCTTATAGTGATTTCCCTAATTTGGCCTCTTGCGATGGGGTGTGCTTCACCAAATCTTTTCTACCATCTGATTATGGATATTGATCCGGAATTCACACCGTGTGTCGTGCAATTTCCAAATATTCTTAGCTTCATCATATTTAAATACTGCGAGTTTGCACTTTTTTATTTTCTTCCTCTTATTGTTCAGGTAAGTATTTTTCTAATTGATATTGTTTATGAGAGTACGTAGGGATAATCAGTTGAAAATGCCAAACCTCTTAGTGTTAATTGGAAAAAAATATAATCATCAGTGAATGATTTTATTTCAACTACTTCCCGTTTTGAAGAACTAATTTGGAGGTCGATTCATTGATTTTTCATACAAAGGTTTAGTAGTTTTTTTTCTAGTAATTTCGTCTTTCTCCAGTACTTAGACGATAATTAAATTGAAAAATTGGACTGTTTTAGCAACGTACCGTAAAGTCGGGTTACTTGGACCCACAAGGAGGTTACTTGAGCACACAGTAAAATGATAAAATCTGGGTTTGGCACTAGCATTAGAGACTGCAGAGTGCTTCTACCTAGAGGAGAAACGAGGAACTACGTGCAAGTGTTCAACTAATAAGTACCAAACCTAGATTTTATCATTTTACTGTAATGGGCTCAAGTAACCCCTTAGGGTCCAAGTAACCCGACTTTACGGTACTGTTTTCTTATCCTATTAGTATTAAACAGCTAACGCTCAGTTTTTCATGTGTAATGTCGAGCATAAGCATGTCAAATATATTTTCTTAAATTCTGCTTATATTTGTTAAATATTTTAGGAAAGGATTTATATATAGTTTAGGAAAGAGTGTTACCATCTTTAAGGGTTCACTCTAATATTAAATACTATTGCGCTTAGCTTACAGTAGATAATATTTGTAAGCCTTAAAGTAATGCATTGAGAATCTGACTACTGCGCTGGTGTGTATGTGCTAGCGTATTTTTTATTTATTTATTCATTTATTTATTTCTAAGTTTTAACTTCCTTTATGCAAAAGAGCAAAAGTGATGCATACATTTATTTGTCATCTCCAAAACATTTCAGTAGAATCAGACAAAGAATTAATATTATTCCAGTAGCGAATTTTGCTCAAAAAAAAAAAAAAAAAAAAAAAGATAGAAAGAAACGAAAAGAAAAGGAAGTTCAAAACCAATATTTTGGAAAATTTAACCTTTTGATTAAGTTATTTTTTATTCAGGCAATATGCAAAACTAACATTTCAATTTTTAACACCATATTTTATAAAACAAGGTAAATGATGCAGCTTCTCACTAGTTTGTATTCCTTTTTATTAAGTGAAAAACGTCAAATTTCGTTAAACCAGCTATTAGAAGTCTAGTCTTAAGTAACTGTTCTAATGATTTAAATCCTCGTGACGACTTTCGACAGCTTTTTCAATTTAGACGACTTAAACGACTAATTTCTTTAAAGGAAGAAATAATTGATGATATATGTATTACAATCAGATGGTAGGGGAAGACCGCCTATATTGGACCACTGCTTAAATTGGACCTCGGGCTTAAAATCTAATACAGAGATCTATGCTACACTTTAACGGTAGAAATACAAAGTTTTAGGAATAAAATCATTGTGTATGAAGTTTCACCAGTTTTTGAACTGCGTAGCGTGATTTACGGCATGATTTATATTGAAAACGTGTAAAATCTTATTTTGCGGACTTGTACCTAATAAGATACAACTAAAACTTGTAAGCTGAGGTCAACTGCTGCTATAGCATGATAATCTGTGTTTAATAAGGATTACATCCATGTACTTACATGCGCGATTGTGATAATTTTTGACACAGAAATAAGCTGAAGAATAAAAAATGGCATGTTTTCCTTTATTGGACCAAAACATTTTTCCTATATTGGACCGGTGGTCCAATTTAAGAATATGATTTTGCACAAGTCTTTTTATTAATCGTAACATAAAATAAGTGACTCGTCTTATTTAATAGCGTAGTTAAAATTATTTTAAGCATACTTTAACACCTATTCACGATATTCATTTAAATTTTTTTTTTATCAAGCACATTTTTATCAAGCAGAAGCTACAACTTCTAAAAATGTATGTTTTTTTCCCTCTTCATCCATTAAGCTGCAGTTTCAGGTTGTTAAACACATTAACTTAAATAAAATTTATGCTGGTTTACAGAGAGAAAAATATGAAATTCTCGAAATTTTCGATAAGACTTTAAAAAGAAACAATTTATATGCTACTAAAATGTTCAATGTAGACGAAGCAGGTCTTTTCACTGTTCAAAAGCACAAAGTATATTGATGTATAGAGGTAAACACCAGGTTGGAGCAATATTGAGTGGTGAACGTGGTAGAAACACACTAGTTATTTCCCACATGGGAGCAACATAATTGCAAGCTCTCCATGCTTATTTTCAAAAGATTACGTTCCAGGTCTGAACTTATCGTAAAAGCATCCCCTGGTGAGCAATATGCTTGTTCAAAAAAAAAAAAAAAGTTGGATCACAAACGATAATTCACACAATGGATCCAACATTTCATCAAATATGTTAAGCCAAGCAATGTAAAAAGAATGTCCTTCTATTAATGGATAGGCACAGCACTTACATAAATAACACTGATACAATAAACTTGGCTAACGAGAACGATATAATAATGCTTTCTCGTTAAGCACATCATGCACGTAGATGTGGTCTTTATTCCTTTTCTGTCCATATATTTGTAATCAAACATGTGATACATGTATGCGAAAACATCCAAAGAGATCCATTATCTAATATCGCTTAGTAGAACTGTTTGGTAACTCTTATGAGCAAACCGCAATGAAGGCCATGGCAAATGCTGTGAGTTGATTTCAAAGAACATGAGTTTGGCCCGTTAATTTACATGTGTTTAATGATTTTGACTTGGCTGCAATAGAATTAGAGGCAAGTAGTTCAGATAAAACTACTCAAAGTGAGAAGGTTACATATTAGGTGTAAGTTCTGCACCATGTACAAGAACTAGCTACGATTTAAATTAGTACAAATTCTGCAGAATTGGCGGATAGTTCTCATCAAAACATGATTGTCAACTCTAACTATGATTTTGTAAAGCCGGCTCACATATCACCTTTGCCTAAAAAAATAGAAGGAAAGAAAAGGTAGGCTGTCCCAGCAATTATTCTAATGATGTATAAAAGAGGCATAGATCATAAAAAGTCACACAAGAAGAAGTAAGAAACTACACAAAACGATTGTTATTGCAATATTTGTCATAGAGATGAAGTGCAAAACATTAAGTGTATGAAATGCCATCGGCGAGTTTATCAACTCTGCGTAAGTGAGGCCGAAGCAAAAGAAATTCTATTGCAAATTCTGGAAAAAAGCTATATAGTTCAAATATAAATTATTCTATGATTTCCTGGTACGGTCCAATTTAGGAAGCGCATGGTTCAATTTAGGCTCATATATTCCTAAATTGGACTTTTGCAACTTTTTGAAAGATAATTTTTTAAAAAATAATTTTCATATTTTCAGAAAATATAAGCTGCTAGGGCGGTTCCTGATTAAGTTGAGCACACGATGACCTATTTAGCATTTCTGTTTCGCTTCACATTGAGCGACACAGGCCTCCTGTTCTTAGGGGGTCCAATATAGGCGGTCTTCCCCTACAAGCATTCAACACAGCAGGACCATAATGCCACCTACATTCAATGAAATGATGATGTTATTTGCATTACTAACTTTTTGTTTTTTTGCAGTTATTGCATGGAACTGTAATTTCAAACTGGTATCGTACCTAAATAATGACCTAAAAATATGCGTGTCTGGTGACCTAGTTCTTATAGACAATTTGTCTAGACAGAGTAGACAGCCGTGGAAGCAATGCAATTTTAAACCGACTCTTCTCTCGGGCATTATGGCTATTTTTGTACAGTAAAGTTCAGCAGGCTGCAATCTACGTTGACTGAAGATTTATTTTAAAAGCTTAGTGTGAACACAAGATCGACTTGAAGGGGGATTGTGCACAATGCACATGTAATAGACTATAGACTGATAAGATGCATGCACGGTTAAGTTGAAACTGTAATGACTTCAAATTGTAGGTCAATTCTGGTCAAAAAAGACTTCCATGAATCTTTGATGTAACCAAATCTGGTTGACACAATGCAATGGATAATACCAGCGCATGGTGTTTTAAATCGTTCGTATGCTGTTTGCTGTTTGAAAACTTATATATTAACAATCTCAAGAAAAATTTGGATTTGAGACTTTTTCTTGCATTCACTTCCATCTCACTTTAAGATACATACATTGCTTTCGATTGTAAGGAAAATGATGCTCATTACCGAAACAGGAACAAAAATCTATATAAACTTGAAGAAAACAGATTTCTTCAACAGGAAACATATATTACATCACATTAAATATTTTTTAAAATTTCTTGGAAGACCATTTGAATTGATTAAATGAAACGATATAAGCGAAAAAAAAGCATTTAACCAAAGAAAAAATTAGGAAGTAATAGATTATGTTACTTCATACATGAGCGAAAATGCTTATGCAGGGAAAAATTTTATGCAAAAATACGAAAGATTTTTTTTTTTTTTTTTGCTATTATGAAAGTGTTATATAATTTTATCTCCTGTCCTTTCTTTTTTTATCTTTAATCTTTTATTTTTAATGAGTAAAGAAACATTCTTTTTTTCTGAAAAAATCTTGCATTAATGAGCCACGTTTTCCTTGTTTTTTTTTTCAATAAAAATATTGATTAATTCTGAGCAGATTTACTTAGCCCTAGAGCAAACAACTAACTGCATTAAGTAAGGTTTTCTTGTAATCCATTAGCGAACTTGGAAATAGAATGCTTCCTATTGCCGAGGTTCTTAGTTACAACGTCTATAAACACTTCTCAGAATTATTTTTCTATAACTTCCACTTGTTTATAGAACGTGATTTATATTGAAGAAATAGTCTAATGTCCTGATCGGAAAAAGCACTCACTTTCAGTAAGAAAACTGGATATTTGTCACAGATGTAAAAATATTTACCTTCTTTTAGAAAATGGTTAACAAATTAGTTAATTTATCTTACCGTGCTATGCAGAAAATGTATTCAATTGATATCATAGCCTTTCAAAGCACATATCTGTCTTCAGGTTTTAATCCAGATCGTTACGATACGCTGTATTTTTCCAATTATCTCAGCACTATCTTTGCAACTACATTTATGAAAAAACTAAGAACAGTTGTGTACTCTCCTTACTGTTTAATACGTGAAAAGTAGTTGGAAAGGGATAAGTGAGAACTTGACAGGGACAAATAGTGAGGAAATTAGTTTTATGCATGCCAGTTTTCTCTGGAAAGGGACAAACAGTTAGGAAATTAGTTTTATGGATGAAAATGTTCTCTGGAAAGGGATTTATGTGCCGTCTCCTCGCTTTATCCAACACCTAAATGGTTTTCTGTCAGAATGCATAATGCTGCATTAGGAGCAATTACTCGATTAAAAAATTTTGATACTACAAAACATTTTATAGTATCATAGTTTCACGTTTTAAAAATTATTTTTTTTTCATTAAAATACTAAAAAAGCGAAGTTAAATTTTGAGTTCAACACTAAAATGCATTAGAATTACCTTTCTTAAACTAAAAAACGCAACCATTATACGCTTGAGTTATATTAAATGCTTCCTTTTGCTTATTTAATCAAGTAGATTTGATTAAAAATAATTCAATTGTCTTCAATATAAGCTAATGTGAGAAATGATGCACAGTAGCTGTGGTGATATTAAGGAAGTGCTGATATTTGAAAATGCTGATTTTTTTCATTCCATATTTCTGGGAAATATGATTTCTTCATTGATTCGATTTATAAAAAGGATATCATTAAAAGTAAATATACGTATTGCAATACCTTTATCTTCGTAACTGTTTAAAAGCACAGTTCACATTACGCTCTGAAAGAGCTGCTGGCAGTTAGTGCACCATTAGTATTTTTTACAAGAATTTTTATCCAATTACAGATGCATCTTTGATCCCTTCGGCATTCTGGCTAGTTATCTTAGGAATTTAAGCTTCATTTTTCAGTTGAATACAACATAGACTACATTGCACCTTAACAATGCCTTGTTTTGTAGAAATTGAGTTAGAAATAAACTTTTTCTTTTTGATTCTACTGTGTGTTAAAATTTTAAATAAACATTTTTTTGATTACATAGCTCGTAAGTTATAGATGATGGTATACACATAAAAAATACATAAATGAGCACAAGGAGAAAATAATGTTTTTATACTGAAAAGTAAACAATAAGATGCATAGTTAAAATTTTAAAAAATGCAATTAATTCCTGGTAAGTGTTACAATGTTACAAATAACCTTTTTCCAATTTTCCATTGCATTTAAAGTGAACTTACTGGTGAAAAAGAAAGGTCTTGTAATCCCGGATTACGTATATGCAGAACATTGCAGAAACTTAGAAGATTATTTTCTTTTTAATCTGAACACATTTCGGCAACTCAGAAAAACATGTTACAAATTTCATAATTTTCAATTACATTTTTTTAATGTTTTTAATAAGTGTTTATTTGGCAGTTTTTTACTGAAATCGAGGCACATTTTTTGTACGGCTGTGTTTTTCTTGATTTGTTTTTTGCATTGAACTGTTTTTGCTTTGTAGTTGATTTTATTGTTGTTTTTTTACAATACAAAAATTTTGCTTACTCTGATTTATAGTAAAAAAAATAACAAAAAAGATACTTCCTCCATCCACCTTTGTAAGCTTAGCAAAATCACTCACTGTGATGATATAATGTAATGTAATCATAAAAAGAAATCAGAATACATAACTTTTCAGAAAACTTGTTTCTAATATTAAAAACAAAAGTAGCGCTCATGCTATAATAATACAAAAATGAACTCTGACTGTAAAGCATGATGCAGTTGTAAGAAAACTAGTAGTATACTTATACTAGCAGTGTAATACTGCCATGGGAAAACAAACTTCATTTTTATTTTTTCTTTCTTTCTTTTGCGCATGTTTGCCGATTCTTATACACTAAAGAGCCAAAAAAACTGGCACACCTGCCTAATATCGTATAGGGCCCACGCGAGTACGCAAAACTGCGGCAATAAAACATGGCATAGACTCGACTAATGTCTGAATTAATTCTGGAGGTAATTGCCACCATGAATCCTGCAGGGCTGTTCAGAAACTCATTGGAGTGTAAGGTGGTGGAGATATCTTCTGAACAGCACGTTGCAAGGCATCCCATGTATGTTTAATAATGGTTATGTCAGGGAATTTTCGTGGCCAGGGGAGGTGTCTAATGTTAGAAAAGTGTTCCTGGAGCTACTCTGTAGCTATTTTGTACGTGTGAGGTGTCGCATTGTGTTGTTGAAATACCCCAAGTCCGTCGGAATGCACAATGGAAATTAATGGGTGCAGGTGATCAGATAGGAGACTAACGTACCTGTCACCTGCCAGAGTTGTCTAGACGTATCAGGGGTCCCATACCGTGCCAGTTGCACACTCTCCATACCATCACATACCCTCCACCAGCTTGAACAGTTCCCGGTTGGCATGTCAAGTCCATGGATTCATGAGGTTGTCTCCATACCCGTACACGTCCATTAGCTCGATACAACTGGGAACGAGACTCGTCAGACTAGTTAACGTGTTTCCAGTCAGAAACAGTCCAATGTTGGTGTTGACAGGCCTAGGAGAGGTGTAGAGCTTTGTGTAGTGAGTCATCAAGGGTACGTAAATGGATCTTCGGCTCCGAGAGCCTATATCAATGATGTTTCGTTGGATGGTTCATACGCTAACAATTGTTGATGGGCTAGCATTGAGATCTGCAGCAATTTATGGAATAGTTGCACGTCAGTCTCGTTTATATATTCTCTTCAGTCATCGCTTCTTCCATTCTAACATTATCTTTTTTTGGCCACAGCGATGTCGTAGATTCAATGCCTTACTCGATTACACTGGTTGTCTTACATACGCGTTGCCGACCGCAGCGTCGTACTCAAATTGGTTCTAGATATCTTTAATTGCATACGCATGCCTGTATCAGTTTATTTGGCTCTTCAGTGTACTTAAGCTTTATTGTTCAAGTTTTCTTATTTGGTCTCCGCTGAAAATAAAGCAGGAAAAAAACATCAAATTCCAACTGTTGTTTCTATGGAATCCAAAACATGTTTATTCACATTTTTCAAAAACTTTTTCCTGCAGGTACTGCTCATTACCTTTCTACTCTAAAAAAAGTAGTAAAAAAATTATACATTTATTTATTTTAGAACACATTTCACATTGTTTTCTATTTATTTCTTTATATATATATATGTTTCTTTAATTATTATTTTTTTTTATTTTGTTGCAAATTTCTAAACGTTTACTATTTTTAAAATTTTGAATCCAAACTTCTTCTATGATTGTGGGCACTTGAAACCCATGCTCTTAATAAACTTTATTTTAAACATGGCGAACTATTTCTAAGTAAGAAATAGAAGTTATACAATACTAAAACACGAAACGCAATTATTTTAGTTAAATTAAGATGTTTTGTTTATTGTTTAATTCGGAACTTTTAATGCAAACAGAGGAAAAGCTTTTTGCTAATTGGCAAAAACTCTGCTTCTTGGAATGACATTTAATCCCCTCTATCTCTTCATTTTTCTGGGATTTAAAATAATGACTGAGGAATGCTCTGTGGAAGGGAATGCTCTTTTTTACGAATATTTTGTTTCTAACTTTAACTAAAGAATGAGTTGTTTCTAAAAAAAGAACATCGGAAAAATGTTTTACTTTGAAAGCATGTTTAAATAGTGTTTAACGAAAATCAGTTACTAAAAATAAATGATAACTTTTTTAATATCCAAATAAAAGGAGATATTTTTTAGTGTCTTTTTACTTTTACTCATTAGCTAAAATACATGTAAACAGACTTTTAAATTAGAGTAAAAACACATTTTAGAAATAACACTATTTTTTTGGCTTGTCTCTATATCTCTCTTTATCTCGCTCTTGTACTTCCTTTTATATTGTAAAAGAAGTATTGTAATCGCAAAAAAAATGTCCTTTCTTATTTTGACCTAAAATTTCATTTTATTCACCCAAGAATGATGGTTAAGTAGTTTTCTCGGCCTGTTCACATTAGCATTTCCTATTTTTAAAATGAAAAATAAAGAATTAACTGATTTCAAGGCTTTTGTTCTGCATTAAAATTAACATTTACACTTTGTAAAATTACATTTCTAACACGGTTAGCAGTATGTGTCTCCTGCGTTATACTGCAGTTTACCACTTGTAAAATAAGGTTTTGTTTAATGATTTTAACAACTGTAGATTTTAAGAACTGTGGCTCAGAATCCTGCAACTAGCCTAGGTTATAAATTATCCGTGTACGGATATAAAACAGAGTCAATTATGATGAACATGGGGTTTTCTGACACTTTAGAGAACTAATCGTGTTGATGGAAATGTATATCAGAATTTTTTCTGTAAAAAATAAGTCAGCAAAAGGATACGATCCACCCCTTCGGAACTCGAACTTACACCATGCGCAATATAAAAATGATGCTCTAACCTACTGAGCCAATAGTCTCTATTTCGGGAAGCTATTCATTGAAGTCATGCGTAATAAAAACGGAATAAAGAGGTATTTCCCTGACAAAAAAAGCAATTTGTTTCTTTATTTTTCGACGAAATTGAATAAATAAAATATTTAGAATGATGCATTTTTTATACTGTGTTATAAAGTATTGAGAAAGTTATAGTCTTTTATAAAAAAAAGAAAAGAAAAGAAAAGAATCTACTAGAAATAATCTATATTATTTTCTTTGTTATTCTCCATGAAAATATGTGCAAAACATTCTGGGATACGCCTCAGGTGGTTATTTAAAATTGCATTCTAATATTGTATAAAGGAATGAAAAGTTTTGAAATAAACCTTTTGTTAACGAAACTATTTTGAACCTTTCCCATTTTTGCAGCTAGCTCCATGTATAGCGTTTGGGAGATCAATAAATATATTTACAACATTACTTTGGCTTAAATAAAGACGCCCATTTCGAAATAAAAATCATTTTCAAACATTTTTCGTTTCCTATCTTTTTACGATTGAAATTAAAAGCTGGACAGTAATAATGGTCTTATTTTGAGAAAAAACTTAATGCGTTTAGAATTCTGATATCTGCAGTGTAATTTAATTTAATGCACAATCCTATGGGAATCGGCATTTACTAATACGAATATTTATTTTCGTATTCTTAGGGGAAATACATTGTGCTTTGCCTCATAGATCGCAAATGGTAAAGGGAAATTGAGTTTCAAATTTTTCGTTTTGAATTTAATTATGGTAGCTTAAGTCATCGAGTTACCATTTTTCTATGAAAACATTCTAACTCGTTTAATTGAAAAGAGTTAGTAATCTCTCGAACTCACTAAATCCTTATTATTTTAACTAGGAAAAATCTTGATTCAGAATTATTTGAAACGTATGACGTTCTTTGTTATTTTTCAATATAACAAACAAGCGCTCTATCGCATTTCAATCAACGTCATATTTCTGATAAGGATTAGCAGTGAGTTGACTACAATTGTAAAAATTTAGAAGCTACAAATTTTTTTTTTCTTTATACTACTCCTGAATTCGAAAATAATATGTTTTTCTTTATTTCTCCTGTTCTATCTAATGAAAATGAAATTATTTTCCTCGTAATAAATTTGAAGATCAGAGAGGAAGCCGGTCAAATATCTGGGTCTGCCTAGGTGAGACGTAGTGCTAAATTTGGACTTGACTCAACATAGTTATTTAGATCAGTATAGAAGAATATGGAGAAAAGATCTTTTTTATTAGTTTGCTTAGTTTAATTAAATTCATCTTAAACTACTTTTTTGATAGGTGATTTTTTTTTGCTAGTGACTCCTGTACCTTTCGGTGTAGTGTACGTATCTTCTAATCAAAAGCGAAGACGAATTCGTAATTCGTTTTAAAGGGACACCTAGTACGTAGGCAATCGTTGTCCCTTAAGATACCAGGCCCGTCATTTAAGGGGGTCAGGGGAGTGTCAATTGCCCCTCCTCCCCCCTCGGTTTTGATAAATCAATGTACTTACATAAAAGTGAGGGCGGTTTTTGTTATTTTCCGATGAAATTGCATTGTGTTTGTACCTTTTGACCCTCCTGGAAAAACTTGAAATGCCTGACCGATACTGGTTTAATGACCAAAGGCCAGTACTCGCCAGCTTTATCAACGCCACCTCCTTTATAGGTGGTATTGATTTCACTAAGTGAATATTAGATTGCAAGAGAAGAAATTTCTGCTCCCTTAAAAACCATTGTTAATTGATTGACGACTAATCATAGGACTTCTATGGCGGCCACCTTGTCTACTGGTCCAAGAAGTCTGACCAGGATGGACAGGTCCTGGATTCCAATTCCGCCTCGGACATGGGTGTACTTTCTCTCTCCTGTCATGGTGCTTTCTTTGTGTGAAAGAATTTTCCTGTGAATGGTGCCTGCCCTATAAACGGGTCCCTATGTCACGTGTGTACTATAGAAGTTGGACTTCAAACCAAATGGCGGTACAGTTGGAAAAGTGAAGTAACGCCCCCCAAATTGTTGGCCTAGTTGGTACAAGACAACAACAACAGGACTTCTACACGATGTTTTCTGCCTCCAGCTCAATTACTACCTATTCCAGACTGATAAGTTCTAATAAGAACGAGACTTTAGTCTCTGCATGTTATAATTGAGCTGACGAAGTATTATATGTTTGTCTGCGTAGTCTTAGCTGGCTTAGGGACGTTAAATTACTGCTTTGAAATTGAAAATGTTTGGAAAATTCAATTCAATTAATGACATTTCAGAGCAGATTTTTAAAAAAATCACGAAAAATGATGTAAAATATGAATGGATATTATACGGTAATATGTGGTAATGCTCGTAAAAGACCTTTTGACTAAACTAAAAAATCACGAGAATTCTTGTGAAATTCCTGTGACAAGTCCAATTTCTTTTATTTAAACTGATAGCCTCATTTACGAAGAGTTTTAAACTTATAGCACACACTGCATGTTTCTAAAATGTTAAGCTAGTAACTAATTATTTTTATATCTATATATAGTTTAAAAATGGCTGCATATATACCATTTGTGTGTGTGTGTGTGTGTGTGTGTGTGTGTGTGTGTGTGTGTGTGTGTGTGTGTGTGTGTGTGTGTGTGTGTGTGTGTGTGTGTGTGTGTGTGTGTGTGTGTGTGTGTGTGTGTGTGTGTGTGTGCGTTCCTTATACACATTTACTTTCCTTTTTGACTAATTTGAAAAAGTTCCTTTAATGTTCATTAATTTACATGAGGAATGGGAGGGTATTTTCTGCAAGTTAATGCACAGTTAACATCGCAAAGAGTTCCCAGACTCCTATACAGGTGGGTTTTTGCTAGAAAATCCTTAAAACGAAATGTTTACACTTGTTAGCAACAATGACTAATTTTTTGGACTTCCTTAAAAAAAATATCCTAATTTGTTTACACTTTTTGAGTCATAAAATTGATTTTTTTTCCGCACATTGACCGGAACCGTACAATGTTTTTATTTAATCTTGATTGTTGAATATACGTCACTGTTTGTTTTTTCGAGGAATACTCTGTACCTCAGAACCAGTTCGTTCTGTTAATCACAAAAAGGGCGATTTTTAGTTTTTGCTTCATTGTATGTAGAATCTTATTCCTCATCTACCCATTAAAGCAGTGTTCTATAAAACAAATTCCTTCACAATTATTTAGCAGCGTGAAAAGAGCGCGAGTCCCATCTATTGCATGTATCCGATAATCGTTTTCGCCCCCTGCTGAAAAATGACGAAAATGGACTTACGTTAGTCTGGTTCTGAGATACAGAACGGGGCAACGCATATTGTGTAAAACAAAATGCAATCCCCTAATAATATATTAACGTGTAGCAAAAGTTAAATCTTACGTATATAATGATCTAATGCTGAATCTAGTGTCTTCCATTTCAGGTCATTCTGTACATTAAAATAACCAAAAGACTGTTCAGCAATGACGTCCTTTCCACAATAGAGCCTGCGGTTGGTAAGGAAAAATTCGAACGATCGATAAAGGCGCGAAAAGGCGTCATAAAAATGCTTGTGGCAGGTGTCATAGTCTATTTTGTCAGCTTTTCGCCTCACCAAGTCCTCCTCTTCTACAACACCTTCTCGTCCACGCTGTTTAAAGAGACGTGGTCTTTCCTAATCTTCGTCAACATAATGGCTTACGCATCGTCAGCTTGTAATCCCTTGCTCTACAGTATCTTCAGTCAGAAATTCCGGAATAAATTTAATTCCATGCTGTCCTGCTGGGGAAAGTCGGAAAAGAAGAACACGCCAATTCCGTCTGCAGTTTATCAAGGTGCTCGGAGTAAGAGATTTGTTACTAAAAGTGTGAAAACGACGAGCACAGACATATGAGCGGTTTTTATGTTTTTATTACTGTGTATAAATATTTGATGAACTTTTAAACGGTAGTTTTAATATTCCATTTGAAAGAGTAATTGAAGAAGTGCGTCATAAATCTTGAAAATGTATACATTTTATTTATTTATATATTTATTTATTAGTATGACTTACTTTGATTTCAATTTAATAAAAACAAACAAGGAGTAACCTACTAAGTATTAAAATTAACCCTAAAAATGTACAAGTTAAAATTTAAAAAAGTAACTGTTCATTTGGAAAATACCACACTTTATGAATATTTTTCTTTTTCACTTGCAAATGTAACAAAGATATTAAAAACGTAAGAATATTTTACTACTTTTGTCATGCAATGGTTTTTATTATTTTGTAATTCAATCTATATAAGATTTTTTTTTCTTTTCCAAAAATATAACTGTGTTACAAAGAGCTTGATATACTGGATAAACCTGCAAGTGTTTGAATTTTAAGAAGTTCAACTTACAAACACACTGATATACGATTATTTTAAAGACATTTTTGTGTTACTTTATAGACCAGCATCAACTATACTGTTACATCAAAAGCACTAGACTGAATTTTCTGCTTTGATTTCACGAAACACCGTGTGCAATTAAAGATTTTTTTACTCCAGAGCACATCAAAAGCTTTCTTCGTTCGTTGAAGCAAAACAAAAATTTTCTACCTCTTTCTATACAAATACATAAATTCTAACTAGTGTGTGCAATTCTGTGAAGCCTAAAATGAAACATGAACTATATTAAAAGCCAAAAGCTTTTAAGTCAGGAATGAATTTTTTTAAAGCATAATCCATAAACAAAGGCGGTAGTTTTCAGTGAGAAAAGGTAATATGCTTGAAATGTAAGGTTTTTTTTGTTTTCAATTACGTACTCGTTCATAAACTTTGAAGGATTGAAAAAGTAACCCTTTTGAATTAATACTTTTAATTATATAAAAATACAGGTATGCTTACTTTAGGTGGCGATTTTTATTTTTGTTTTACGCACTGGATGTGAATGAAACGGATGTGTATTGTCTAAGTATACATTTCTAGTGGAAGAAATTACATTGTACTTCAGAGTTAGAGGTATCAGATTGTAACAAAAGGGCATTACAAATGCTCATTTTAATGTATAAAATTTGGTGTATTTATAACATGGCTCTAGTATTTCATTGTAGAACTTTATAAAACATCTTAAAATTATTTCAAATGATTAAATATTGTCATCCTAAAAGAAGTATGTATGTGTGAGAACACTTTTAATACCTCAATGAAAAAAAAAAAAAAACGCTGAAAATACTTAGCGTATAAATTTATCATGTTTGATTTGTGACTGCATGTTCTGTATAATTTTATGTATAAGCATTAAAAACATCATTTACATAAAAATGTTTTGTTGATTATTGAGCTTACTTAAATGATATTTTTCCATTCATAATCGAAAATAATTCAATACAGAAAAACTTGCTTATTTCGAACACTGAAAACCAGATTTTTAACAATTATCACATATTAGTAATGATACTAGTCGACAGAATAAACAGGAAAAATTAGGAGCTTTGTAAAATACTCCCTCTGTTAATTCCATACACACAACTACACACGCCTATCAGTGAGAACATTTTTGTAATGCTTCACAAACATTAAAACACAGGGTGTTGCAGTTTAATTTGCTAGACCTTTATTTTTACAACCGTTCGTCCCAGATGCATACTTCTAGATGAAAAATGTTTAAAATGAAGTGCAGATTTAAGACATTGAAAGTTTGAAGCAACAAAACGAAAGGCGACTTTTAATTCGTATCCGAGGTCCCTTAGCATCTTTAATGAAATTAGGAGCATTGAAAAAATGAAAAAGAAAAACAAAACAAATCACCAAAAAGTTTTACATTAGCGCGACCAATATTCACGGAGGTACGAAATGCAGCGCTTCGTGACTTAAACCAGTTTACACTCGCTGTCAATAACACCTTTTCGGGAGGAAATTTAGTCATCAACGGAATGGTAATGTCTAGTGTTGTCCCTTTCAGTAGAATGACCCGTAGCTGTTCTACTGAAAGGGTAACTACTGAAAGGGGACTACTATATGTTCCGATCCCATTTTCTGCAAGGGACCTTGAAACTTTGAACTCAAATAGCTCTTCCATTTAAAATTGCGAAATATCTAAATTTTTTGCGTTGAATTTTCTTTTTTTCAATGGAGAATATTTTCCTAAAGATAAGTTAGGAGACCTGGTGTCAGTATGAAAAGTTACATTTCGTTTCATTTCACTGTTTTGTTTTCACTTCTCACTTTTAAAGTTTTAACTTTGCTCCTCATTTTGAGCATTTTTGCAGTATTAAGTATGCTTCTAATACTTACGGAGGCGAAAATAAAGATCTTGCAAGTTGAACTAGAGCACCCTGAATACTCTTTTATTACTTTAGTTTGACTAAGTACTGATATATCTCTAATTACCTGTCGCCTAATAATATTCTTACTTCTACTGAGCTATTTTCAAACATTAATTCAAAATAAGAAATAGTGCTGCTCTAATAGCTCTATCGAAGCTATTGAGTCTGAATTCCAATGCATCTTCTGGTACGTTCAGAATGTCTTCAAAACTCCTTAAACTTGAACTTATTGAAGAAAGATAATAAAGGAACTAATTGAATTTATGCCGCTCTTGATTGCGTAAAGTTAAACGATTGTTTTTAGATCAAATATTTCTTTATTGCGCTATTAGAGTCCTATACGTTTTTCTTCAAAAGAAAAATAGTTTTTTGGTTTATATAACTAATTTATTGCGTTGCAATCAAATTTAAAAAAAAAATAAATAAAACATTTTTCACCCGAAATAGAATCAAAATTCTTTTTGTGATAGTTCAACCATTTGATTTTCAACTATTTTTTTGTTTAGTGTGACTCGACTTTTTGAATATTAAATTGAAATTCAAGCAATCCATATTAAACTAATCATTGCGTCACACATGCAAACAAAAACATATCTCGCAAAAATGACGAAGTGCATGTAGTAAGAAATTTAACTAAACAAATGTTGAAATTTTATCCTTCCCTCATTACAGTGAACAAGTAAAATCATATTTCATAGTTTAACCTTCGTAAAATTTTACTTGATTTAATATTAACTTAAAATGCATTTGAATTCTTCTTAACTTAAAATTTTGAATTGTCTTATTTTTAAGTAACTTTATATACATGAATCTTCAAAAAAATAAATAAAATAAATAAATAAATAAATAAGTAACTAAATAAATAAATAAATAAATAAAAATATTAGTAATACGTTATTTTGAAAATTTCATGTATAAGCAACAATTTTTATTTTAAATTTGGGCCACCACCGTATCTTACAATAGTGTCGTTTTGGATTCCATACATAGCCATAGTTAGCAATAAACATGTTTGCATATAATACAGCACACTAATTATTCTCACAAGTTCCAACTATTTTTATTTATGTTTTGAATAAGCAATATTCTTTTTTTATGCAAAGTAATAGCTAAATATAAATAAAAACTAATCGTTTTGTGATTCTGTAATATAGTTTGATATTATCAGCTAATTATACGCTTTCAAACTAGTAAGCAAAAATACTTTTGATTCAGGCGCACTTATTGTTTTTGATTTGTTCATAGAACTCCTTTCCTTGTTTATAAGCAAGAAAAAAAATGAGATGTTTACGCAATATCTATGAAAACAAGTTACTTTTTAAAAGCTAAGATTTAAAAATATACTTTTGTATTTAGAGTGCAGTTCAAAAAGGTATTTTGAGTTATTCGTTGAGAAAATATGCATGACTGATTAATTTATTTTGAGATGCTACAAAGTTTTTCTTTAAAGGTATTAAAAAAGAAAACAAAGGTTGTCTGTTAATTTAATCTCATCCAAAGGAGAGATAAAAAGAAATACTTCGCTTTTTCAGAAGATAATGTACAACTATTCTTCGTTTTGAGGAAATACTGATTAGTTTAAAAAATAATGACTAGAATGTTTTAATCAAAGTAAGGCTGACAAACACTGTTAGATATTTATTACAATGAAACAAATGTACAAAACTCATCGCGAAGCGGCTGAATTTAAAACGGTAATATACTTTGTTCTAATATAATTAAAAATGTAAAAAAAAACATCAAAATTCTAACGCTTTAAAAGGTATTTACAGAAAATATTTTTTATGTTATTTAGTAATGGTTAAGATTTATTTTTCCCCTCAGTGGTATTTTCCGTTTGTTTAAAAATTACTGTAGTGAAACAAATAGCAGATAAATGCATTCTTTACTGAATAAAGTCACTAGGGATTAAAAATGCCATTAAAGTAAAAATATTTATTTTGACAAAATAGCTTTCTAGAGTAGTTTTATTGATTTTAAATTTGTACTTGAGGCATTCGTTTTGATTGATATATCCACAGAAATTTCGCATGAAAGAAATATCTTTAAAATATATGTACACTATAAAACATAACAGTAGAATTTAAATTGGATTATTAGTGTTAAGTTAATAACATCTTTACTGATTGACATTTTTCAAACTTTTTTTGTCATTTTTCATGTTTTTCTTCTTTTAGAAAAAATCAACTTTAATGAATGTGACAGCTACCCATACTGAGTATATTTATCTTGGAGACATTAAATTGCTAGATTAAAATATCTTTTTCTGTAAAAGCACATAATGCAACGTTGAGAATCACAAATGCGCAGAAATACAGCAGTCACGTGTTTCGACGTTACAAAGAACGCCTTTCTTCAATGCAAAAATGTGAGTTTATAAATGCACAGACATACGACAAATGCATGGCTTTTGTTTGATGTCTGTGCATCCATAAGCTCATTTCTTTTTCACTGAAAAAGGCGTTCCTTGTAACGCCAAAATACGTGTCTGCGGTGTGCCTGTGCATTTGTGCTTCTCAATGCTGTATTATATGCTTTTATTTTTAAGCACAAAGGTTCAAACTATTTCATGTATTTTATTGGTTTTAATTTTTGATGTTCAATCCAGCATTTATCAAAATTTTCTGTTAAATGAGCGTTAATGAAGTGTAACGACAAAGACTTGTTATGTCGCCTCCCTGGTTGTTTTATTTCAGAGAAAGCTCATCATTAGAAAATGACACCACACATGGCGAGTAATTTCCGAGCGTCAATTAACTGTCCTTGCTGTATTGTGGTCATTTGCGTGGGCACTCTAATTCTAAAATTAACTTTAGAATGTGTAATTTAATAAGACTTGCACAAAAGTTTTCACTTGCTCCGAGTTTGAATTTTGTAAATTTAAGATTGATGCGGCCTAAAACGGATTTGCAATATGAAGCATGTATATGTATACTTCATGCATACAACAGGCATATAACATGAAGCATGTATTGTCATCATGGTCACTTTAAAAAAAGACATATTTTTTTTTTATTCACGTTACGTCTGAAAGATATGACTTATTTTTTGCTCAACTTATATAGATTCAGGCTTAGCAGTAAAATCTTTTATACAAATTTTCCATTTCGTTTTAACTGCTAATGTTTTGTATTTTTCAACTTTTATCTCTTTAATATACAAAACGGAGCATAACGTATGCAAACATTGTAAAGGAAATGCATCTGAACTCTATTAGTTCGTTTACAGTATGTTTTTTTTTTAAATATATTTCTCATGATATAATTCAATAAACTTATATAACACGTCAAAATTC
This sequence comes from Uloborus plumipes, assembly GCA_038373865.1. NCBI lineage: Eukaryota > Metazoa > Arthropoda > Arachnida > Araneae > Uloboridae > Uloborus > Uloborus plumipes. The sequence goes on from JAXGGA010004354.1 coordinate 64,977, forward strand.
ACTCGAGACTGCAAAACAGTGAGTAATTTCGTATATATAAGATAAACGTAGTTGCTAGATTATAAACGTGTGCTCTTGCATTAATATTATTGCATTGAAATCAGCTTGTCCGAAAACAACTGATTTTTTTAATTAAAAAAAACTATAGCTATGTAAAAAACGGGAAAAAAAACAAAATAGGCTCTAAGTATGCTTAATTACGGATAGCACCTGCATATTCCATTGGACACTTTTTTCTAACAGAAATGTAAGAAATTTTTTTGCAATTGCATGTTAGTTTATAAGAAACCACACTCTTTTAAGGTTATAATCTGAGTTCGACTTTGTATGGAACGCAGATTAAAGAGTTGGAAGACCAAGAAGAAACTGACCTTTGCTTGGCTGAAAAAATGAGTAAAGTAGTGTATGTATTTCCGTTCCTTGTATGCCGAGATTTGTCTTGGATGAATCTTGCAAATGTTTCAGCTGTAATATGCCAGGCTTCTTCAGAGTCCATATTAATTAAAAATGAGATATTTGGCTACACAATTTTATTTGGATCATGCCCTAAGTTTCATGGAATAAAGAACGTGTATAAGATTTGCTGGAACTTCTTATGATTGGGTATGCTGCCGTGCTAAGCGCAAAAGTGGTATCTGCAGTTGAGCTCAAACTAAGATATTACTCTTTAAAATTTTGCGTTACCATGTATGTGATTCAGATGAAACTTTTTCAGGATTTTTTGAAAGATATGTCCGTTCTCAAATGACCATATAATTTTGTATTTTGGTAAAATACGTCTCAAAGAACCATCTGGTGGCGATAACTCAATTTTGTTAAAAAATGCAGATACGACTTTTGTGATTAGTACGGGGAGTATGTTTCTTTTGCATTCGTAAATGGGTGGCCATGCCGCATCGAACAGCTACGATGCATAAACTTCCTGATCTTCTTTGTTCTCGACAGGCCGTCAAATTCAGTATGTTTCATCCTGGGGAAACTAACTGGTAAAAAATAAATATTCACGAACCGCGGGAGTTGTTTCGTTTTTTTTTTTTTTTTCATTCTTTTTCTTTTGTGATTTTTTTATCCAAAAAGTGTGATTTTTTTTCCTGTGACAGATCCAAAACAGGAGTTTACTAATTTCTATCAATTATATTTTTAAAACAGAATCGGTGTTCCTGTGTGAGTGCATACCTTTGTCTGCATCTGTAATCCTCCCTAAGGACTGTCAATGCTTCTCTGGTGGCTGGATACAAGTACCGTTGTATACAGAATATTGGGGGGGGGGGGGGCATTTTGCCCTGTTTTAACTTTTTAACCCTTAACATGACGGAGATAAGACTCGAAAACTATACCATTGAATCATCAACTATCTCTCGGGTTTGTGTCAAATTTTTCTAGCGATTGGGGAAATATCGTTGCATAATTTAGAAAATTGCATAATGCCAAAGGAGGTTAGGGGGTTCAGCTCTTGAGAGTCAACGCCGAAGGTTGAATTTCCATTAAGCTGCAGCAGGCGGAAAATGGGGGGTTGAAAGTGACGCATGCAGCGGATGGAGAGCCCTAGTATTTTATTTAACTACTGTAGCTGTTTTACTTGGAAAAACAAGGAAGAAACCCAACACGAAGCCATTAACTGCAGCAGTTTACTACAGCAAAGAAAACCGAATATTTTCGGCATTATTTTAACAAAAAGTAATATTTTTATCTTCCCTCAATCAGAATTTGAATTATTAGAGCCGAAGCGCCGAAGCATAGGTAAATAGTGAAAATCCGAGATAATTCCTTTTCGAAGCAGACAGTCATAATCTCAATTTTTCCCAGCTATTTTTAATAAACTTGGTCTTCTCAGTCACTTAAGTATTTATTTCAGAACATTTATTCTTATGACTACTGGTTAAAAATGCGCTACGTACATACAAAATCATTTCAAAAATTGTTAGAAATTATAAAAAATCTTTTTAACAGATCATTAAAGCATGCAGCACAGCATGTTGTAAAATGAAATACGTAGTAAATGTTGATAATATGCATTACTTTCCAAATCATGTCGATATACTTTTAATAAGGATTAATTTTTTTCGTTAGCTCAAAAAACTTAATATTTCACTATAAAAAACATTAAAAATGCTCAAAAAATGTAGTCTCGGCAAGTTTGCTTTTTGTTGAAATTATTTTAAATCACTCATTAGCAAATTCTAAAATGCAAAAATAATAACAGGCTTAAGACACAACTCAATAAAAAAGTCTTCAGTAATGAACATTTTCCCTTCACATAGAAAATAATAATAATAATAATAATGACGAAGACATTTTAAAAGCGTTATTAACTTTTAATCTGCTGAAAGACTAGTTGTGATGAGTTTCAAAATTAAAATAGCATACAAAATTGGTGGTCTTATTCCAAATCTTAATAACTGACAATCATTATGGTAGAAAACAGGCTAATTACAGTTCTTTCTCTTCCTTTTAATCATAAAAATCAAATAAATAATTTACCAGGTTTTCAAAGCAAATAACTCTAAACTTAATTTTAAAATTTCAGATTGATAAAACAGTTTTGTGTGTTCTACTTTAACCCATTTATGCCCAGTGGCCTAAAAACGGGACGCTTGTTAACTACTGCATACAAAAACCTGTAATAGGTATATCATTTTACTAAAGCTGTTTTTCACGAGTTAAATAGTCCTTATTCTTGAAAAAAAAACAGTTAAAACCACTATTTGGACATCACAGTTTATTTATTGAAAGCTATTTTCAGACAAATCAGTCAAGCAACGATCCAGCAGCGTTAATCACAGAAAGTAAGTTTTTTTTTTGAGAACTTATTTTTCATAAAATTAAACTACTTTAAAATGATTTGCTTAAAATTGATCAGAGATGCCTTTTGTAATGTTAATTTGCAAAGGTAAAGCCAAGTTAGGTCGTGTTTTGCTCACATATCTGCCCAGTGTACTATAAGCAGGACGTTAAATAACTTAATAAATATGGCATCTCAAACATCACGAAAATGATCCGTTTTTGAAGCGTATCATCACTGGAGAAGAAAAATGGGTTGATACAACAACTTCAAACGCAAGACGTCATGGAGCAAAAAATATGAACCGGCTCAAAACATTTCCAAAGCCGATATTTATCGAAAAATGGTGATGCTGTCTGTTTCGTGGGATTTTAAAGGAATCGTTTTTTTGAGCTTTTACCGGATAACACAACGATAAATTCGGAAGTCTACTGTCATCAGCTGGTCATACTGAATAATGCACTTCAACAGAAAAGGTTAGAACTTATTAACAGGAAAGGTGTAGTGTTTCACCAAGAGAAAGCGAGACCTCACACAAGTTAGGCCACCAGCTAAAAGTTTTTACAGCTTGAATGGGATACAATGCCACACTCACCATATTCTCCAGACCTGGCACCATCGGATTGTTATTTGTTCCGGTCACTCCAAAATTTTTTGAACGCTGAAATCTTCGCCTCAAATCAGGATAGCAAAAACCACATCGATCAGTTTTTTATCAGCAAAGACTAAAATTTTTATGAGCGTGGAATTATGCAACTACCAGAAGGATGATAAAAGGTATTGGACCAGAACCGCCAATATATAACTTAATAACGTATTTGTCTATTACACGAAAACTGTCTTTCATTTCCACAAAAGAGAAACGAAATTACTTTTCGAACAACCCAATAGATTTTTGAAAATCACCGCTTGACTGAGGAAGAAGCTTTAATAAGGTGACTTATAGAAGTGAGATATTAATGCACATATTAAAACAATTACTCAATTATTGTAACATATTAGTATTTTCTTAACCCTCCAGCGGTAGCGCGTATGTGAGAGATACCCTAGAGATGATTTTCGTTTTATACCGTTAGGTCTGATGGTACCGCCTGGGAACGACTGACCTTGGCTGTTCTTTTCCCTCCTTTTGATCTACTTTCAGTTGTCGTTCAAAGTTTGTGGCTTTACTGTAGCGTATGTAGGAAATACGCGTAGCCTTTTATGTTGCCATGACTACCGCGTCCGCTGGAAGTTTAAATAAATAGGCAGGGTGTGACACGTTTCTCCACAGTTAAAAAATGATACTAGTAGCTGACTTGCGTGAAGCGATTTCACTTAATTTTCGGCTAGTTAAAAGAAAATGAAATGATACACAATATAACATGATAAAGACAAAATTAAGTTCATTCGTGGTAACAGAAAAACAGACTAGAGAAATAATATGCAAGACAAATTGAAAAGCACACAAATGAGAAGTTTTATTCCAATACTTCAAGAGGCAATTTAATTATGTACAAGAAGCAAACATTTCTGCAATCAATGTTCGTGTAATAAGTATTTATTTACAGAGCACAAACGTTGCGTTACATAGTCACATATGATCTGACTAGAAGAAAAAATGACAAAATATAGTATCTTCATATCCCTTTTGGATACTCAAAATTTTCAAATTTTTATTGAATCAATTTGTTAATTAGCAAAATTGAGCGAAATGTTCCAATTTGTTTTTCTTATTCGCTTAGGTGCATTTAGGTAGCACTCAAGCAGCAAAGAAATTTGTTTCTTTTTTATTTAATGACAAATTTTAGAAGCGCTCAAACTTTTTTTTTAATTAAAATATTGCAAGAATCCTTGTAACAAAATTCTGGGATGGGACAAAACTATTAATGGTCAAGGGAATATCATTTCTGCAGTTTGAAAAAAAAAAAACAGATTATTCATGTTTTCATAATTTAATTTGACAAAAAAATGTTTTATGTACAATGAATTTAAAAATAAATGTATAAAAAATATTTTAACTGACCAAATGGAAAAAGCTAACTTAAAAGCTTCATATATATTTTTTAACACATTTGACGCATTTTTGACTATGTCAAACAAAGAGCAAAATTTAGAGGGAATAAATCTGTAATAAATCTTATTAGTAGAAGTAAATTTAGTATATTTTGATCTAAACTAATATAATGAAGCTTGGGGCATAGCTAAAAGAAATTATATTTTTGAAAAGGAAAAAAAATAAGAAAATTTTTTTTTTGAAAACTTCAACTTATAAAACGGGAACAATATCCAAAATAATACTTTTCTTGAAATGTTACTCTTAATTTTCTGGCATAGCTTTATATTTTAAAATAAAAATAATCTATTTAATATAGGAATCAGTTTTAACGCTTAAAAAATACTGACTTCTTCTAAATGAACTTCTGAAAGATTTTGTAAAACATACTACATTGTTACATTTCGGACGTTTCTTTAAAAAAAAATCAAAACTTTCGATGCCGATTTTGCAACAACCACTTACATTTGAATGCTTTTTTATGAAACACCATAGTTTGTATCGGTTTGCAAACATCAAGCATGCCCCCGGTAAGTGTCTTAAAAACATTTTTAATTGATACATTTTGGCACATTGAGTCTCTAAAAACACTTTCCAATTTTATAAAATCAGCTAATAATTGAGCAAAACTATATACAGAATGAATACGAGTTGCCTTGAACGCGATCTGTAACGAAATGCAATCCACCCACCTTTCATCATACCAATATTAAAAAAAAATCGTTTAATAGTCTAACATAAGACATGAAAAATAAATAGCAGACGAAATTGCAATGAAAGTTCACACCTAGAATGATTTCGCAAAGGAAAGTATCATCCGAAGAAGAAAAATGTCTCTGGAGTTGCAGCCACGACTTTAGGATTCGAAATTGCCCTATTGATTTTTCTGCCAGTGGTAAACAAAGTCCAAGGAATGCAATAATAACATGACTTCGTCCGTTTTTGAGCAGAAAAATAACAATTCTTCTTTCAACACACATTTCATAAGATTCAGTCAACAAATAGCTCATAAAATCAAATTTTCTTTTCTCTTGAATACTTTCTTTGGAATTTCGTTGTCAGCGTTGCACTGGAGGCAGTTTTTTGGCATAAAGGAATTTCAACTGTAAGGAGAATTTGAACGTAAATTACAGTTCATTAATTTATAATTTGAAAACAGTTGAATTTACTAATGAGCAGAGTTAAAGGTGAAGGCCATTTCAAATTTAACTACATTTATACATGACTTTCTTATTAGTCGATAATGAACGACACAAAATAGTAAACAAACTTCAAAACATTGTTTTTTACAAAGTTAGGGCATCGTCGTCCAAATTGACGCTAGTTCCAGAAAATTCTGCACATGCTTTGATGGTAAACAACACACCAAATTCGCAGATACTTTTTGTTTATTAACACTATACACTTATTTTATGAGAGAACAAAACAGTATGATTTTATTAAATATTTTCAAGAAAGTAGTCGCTCTTTTTGCTTGATAGACCCTATGAATGTTAGCAGTGCAAGTTAATTCAGAATTTTTTAACTCCTTTGCAACCTTAAGAGTTTTAAAACAGTGAAACATTCAAAAAATTCCCCATCTTTATGATTTGTTTCTCAAGAGCCCAGCGACATTCACCAGGTGTAGATCAGGAGTATTAGATTGATTATATTTGTATCGAAAATTTCGGCTTTTATTTTATGAGAAAATGTATCTCTTGCAATTTTGAGTTATGTAATGCAGCTAAATCTGACCAGAAGCTTGCTTATTTTTTGTGTAGATTAAAAAGCATTTATTTATTTATATTTATACTTTGTAGAAATAGTAAGACATGTTTCTGAAGGCACTCACTGACATGCACAGTATAATTTATTTTGCCTTAACGAAAAAAAGGTGATCTTCTAGCGCCACATGGACGAATCGCCGGTCAGACAAGAACTTTGCTGTCGACATTTTCAATAGCAACGCCTTTTTCAGAATGTAAAAGATCGTTCTTACTCTCAGTACTAAAATACTGAGGTTCAGCAATTGTGTAAAAATCAACTTTCCTATCATATTATAAGCTTTTTGTTATTTTTGAACCAATTATTCTTAGAGCTTCACATTTCGCTGTCATTCAATTTATAAATATTACATAGAAAAATACTAATTACATAAATAACTTTTTTTTAATACAATATTTTTATCCATGCACAGATAATTTAGGATTAATCAAAAACTACAATTCAAATTGCTTTGTAACTCTCAACACTTTTTGGGACAAGGTTTATCTTAATACAAATACGTCTTTAAAATATGCCTATTTCCAGAAATCCAGAAATAACGTCACTTGTATATCGTTGCTTACATGTTATTTTCAGTAATAATATTGATAGATACTGTGATTATGAAACTACTTGCTTGTATGTAGCAAAGAAAAAAAAACATAACAGTAATGATAAAACGTAATGATAAGAATCAGAAGTACGATAAGTAATGAGGGGATACAATTTTCTGTTTTAAATTCTCTCATGTATGTCTCGCCCCACGTCTCTTCTCATGTCATTTAATAAACAAAAAAAATCACATTTTTGAATAGGTAAAAGACTTTTTAAATGCTTAAATATGCTTTTAACACTATGCTCCGTCCAGGAAAAAATAAGACATAAGATTTTTGTTCACGTTTTTCCACCTCATTTTTATTTAATTTATTTTTGCTCTATTCGCTTTTTATACGTTTGCTGTTACCTGTTGCCTTTCTGTACCCAAAAGTTGACTTCAGCTGCTAATGATAATAAGTCTAAATTGAATAGTGTGTAATAGAAAAGCAGATCTGTTTATTGATAATTTCTAATAACGTCTTAAAGCAAATTATGTTTTTATATATTGAATGTAGATAAATAATCAAACCTACTCATTAATCACAAGTAGTATTGACTTCACCTCTGTGAGTATCTGTAGGATTTTCTTTGGCCACCTGAGCGATTGCACTCTGAAATAAATACATAATTTTCACACTAAGTATACATTGAACAAAAAGTACGTTTAGTATCTATGCAGATCAAAATAGAATAATAATAAAAGCACTGAAATATTTTAACAGCATTTACCATGGTAACCCCATTTTTCGGTATACATATCCTCATCTACAAGGAATCAGACACCTATACCTACATCTTCCCCTTTTCAAGGGCATATCTTTTTCAAAATACCTCTTAAAGCCATGCATACAAACCCATCCACATCAAGCCATTTTTGATTCTACAATTGTATTTTAAAATAGATATCAATTAAAATTACGGTATTATTTTATTCTAAGGGGCATTTTGTAGGAAAGTGAAAGTATTTTATCATTTTCCCCTAAATGTAAAATATTTAGCGTATTCCGGAAAAATACAAATGCAATTTGGATACAATTGTGATTAACTCGCGAGAGCTCACGCGGGGTCGAAAACGACCCCCAGTCATTTTGTTTCCTTTTCTAGGAATTTCATAGCCAGATAAGAGAACCATCTTTTCGGTAGCTGCAGTTGTGTCCTTGAGTTATGTGAGGGTGTGGTTGGAATTTTCCTAAACCCTTTCCATTCTTGCAAAAAAGGGGGGTCTTTTGCGAGCACTGGGGTTGTTTTCGATCCCGCGAGAGCGCTCGTGTGACAAATAACGGCGCGATTTCTCGCGAGTTGAATAGATAGCTATATTTTTAATTCTTCTTTACTATTTCTCATTTTTTTCTCATAGCTTTCATAATCAACTTAGCACTTTTTAGAGTAACACTTATCCGAAGCGTTTTGTGATAGCCTGATCTACGTAACTGTCTTGAAATGATGCTTCAGTATTAAACTATATATTTCTTTTACAAGTAAACTTCATATCATTTACCCATTAATAACCCTTTAAGAATTAATGAAGCGTAAAATATGCTTACATGAGCACAATGCAATGTCATCAGCTAACATGACAGAGAACGTGGTATAGATAACATGTATAGATAACGTGGGGCACACATTGTGTTAATTAATTATATAAATTATAACTCATTAATTAAAGCAAACAGTGTCAAATTGTTTCTTAACTTAAGTGTACTTTGAATATGTTAGAGCATACATGTAATACTATAATTCAGCTTATTCGCCTATCTCGTTACAACGAAACAAGTTATTACACAGTCAAACCAACACTAAAAAAAATGTAATTTTAACATTGTTAATGGGTGTACGTTACACAATTTCTGGAGTAAGCTCTGTTAATTAAAAAAAAAACTTAAATTGCTGGAGGAAAGTTTCACGTAGCCTGTGTAAATTTTCACTAAGCGCTAGACTTACTGTAGTTCTATTCAAAGCGCATGCGTTAAGACAAACATCATCGAAGAGCTCTTGAAGCCTTATGAACGAAACCAAGATGTGCCTTAACCGGCCGAGCAGTACAACGCGCTTGCTTTAAAAGCTATTTCCTCGCAGTTTGATCCAATCTTGTGTAATTAAAATAATTTACGAATTTGTGCGAAGTTGATTGGTGGAAAGCACGAACCTGGCAAACTTTAAATAAGCGAATAATTGAAAGTAATCTTCCATACTGATGAATGCTCTTGTTTCTTCTTCATTCTTTGACAGGGTAATTATGTTGCAACCTTACACAAGAAATTGGTGAAACGTATGTTATAGTTGCATTACCATTGTGTAACCTTCCCCCAAGTAATGTGTTACTTTACACCCGATGTATCGGTTAAGTTACTCCATATCAGTGGACCACCGTATTTAAGGAGTAAAGTTACACATCATTTTTGACAGTGTAGTTATAACGAACTTCAAGGGACTTTAAAAATCGATTTGTGTGAGCCGTAGTTCGTCTTATCCGACAATCAATAACTAACGGCCACGAAGACGGGAATCGGAAATGCGGTTCATTTTAGCAGCAATTCGTTTTCAACGTGCTCGAATTCAAGGGGTCAGACTGTTATTGTACCTCGGAAACAAAAGTGACACAACAAAAAACTATAAAAAAACAAGTGAATTAGTTGTTTGACATCTATTTTAAATCATCTTTCTTCCCACAAAAACCTCACAAATTTAGTTTACAGAATTCCAACGTAATGGCGTGTATCAACAGTGATCCATCTTTAACATAACATGTTTACAGTTTTTAAAACCCAAAGTATACACTATTTATATATACTACGAAACATTTCCAGTAAACAGGTCATAACTGTTTTGCCCGTATTGTAGAAGAGAGTAAATAAAGTAAAAGTCGTATTGCGTAAAATCTTGATTTTCTCTAAAGCTGTTTTATTTTATTTTGAGTTATGTCACTTTTGTTGCCGGGGTGCGAAAAATGAAAGGTATGTTTATTCGAATATACTGTACTTGAAGCCATAAAATTGAAATTCTCAAACCAGGCTATATGATTTTTTTTTTCTTATTAACGTCTCTGGCATCTTACGTGGATGCAAATATGTTTGATATACCTCTTGATACCAAACAAACAGACTAGAAAACAAAACTCTCTAACATATACACAAATAAAAGCATTTAAGTAAACATCCCAGGTAGTACAAATAACCTTTAAACGTTTTATAAACGTTTTTAAGCGGTTGTTACAACGTTAATAACCATTTTACAACCTTTAAAAAACAAAGTGTGCTACTTGGGATAAATAGAGCTACAAAAATGTTATAAACGTTAGCATTTTAAACATTAATGTTAATTGAAAGTTAATGTCACTGCAATATTAATAGAAATGGGTTGTAATATTTAGATGGGGAAATAATCTCATAAAAATCCAACGTAAACCTCTCATTATAATTCATAAATTTCATGTGCGTGAATATATCGTTGCCTAGTATTGCTACGGGATTATGCTTGCTGCTGTGGAGGTATTTAAACAGATTTGAGCAGCACTTTGTAGTTAAACAAAACGGGTTGTCATTGCAGTCTTTCGCTGGTTGAGCAGGGGAAAATTGATGCATTTAAACAGTCTGGAAAATCGAATAGAGAAATAGGTAAGCTTTTAAACAGATCGCAAAGTGTTGCAAACAATTTTTTGCTATTTAGAAATGCTTATAGCAGTAAAAAATCATCTGACCGCCCATCAAAAGTGACACCCCGACAAGGAAGCACTATCGTAAGGGACCTAAAAACTGGAAATAATGGGCATATCCACTTTGGCCACACAACTAAACCCTTCAGTATCAAAATCTACTGTCCACAGAGCGGTAAAGAAGTTTGGCAGTTTAGTTTACTTGAAGAGAAAAGCGGCTCCGAAATTGACTAAAAAGCACAAAGAAAAGAGATTGAAATTTGCGCAGGAAGTGATGTCCTGGAAACAAGATAGGCATCGTGTGATATTCAGTGATAAAAAGGAATTAAACCTGGATGGTCCAGATGGTTGGCATTATTACTGGCACGATCTGCGTAACGATAGACAGATATTCTCGAAGAGGCAAGCTGATGGTGGTTCCGTTATGGCTTGTGCCCGATTCAGAGGGACAGGAAAAACTGATATAGCATTTGTAGACAATGGTTTGAATGCTGCTGGCTATAACAAGCTGTTTGAACAATATTTTATTCCACAATCAGAACCTATTGGGGGCCCATTCCTCTTGTTCCAACCAGACAATGCTCCTCTGAACTCAGCAAAGTCCACTTTTGAATGATTTCTGGATAATGTTGTACATATTATCTATTATCCACCTTACAGCCCCGACTTGAATCCAGTAGAAAACATGTGGGGTATACTCGCAGTGAGCGGTGTAAGCAGGCGGAAGACAGTACAGCAGTACTGCAGACTTAAAAAGGGCTATTTCCTCCGAATGGTCAAAAATCGGGACAAATTGTTTGCAAAAACTTGTAGAAACCATGCCAAATATGATTTATGAGCTTATTCAGAAAAAAAATCAGAAACATTTCTTATTAATTCAACATTTATTTGATGCTTGGTTCAGTGGACCTATCTTTTTGAAACAGCTGTTTCATCTAATTTTAGTTTTCCTCATTATTCCTATTATTTGTAAATTATTTATGAGCTATTTTACATTGAATGAAGTAATGTAGTTTATAAAATAGTACTTTGTACACAATACAACCTTTTTTTTACCAGCATAACTTTCTAGTTATCTCCTCTCAGGAACAATGTCAAATTAGAATAAGTCCATAATAAAACTTTTATTCTAACGCATGAAGTAAAAAAACACTAAGAGGTTTTTTTCCCCCTCTTATACATTTTCTAAAAATATTTTTCTTTGTAATTAAGTGTGCTTAAACTAATAACATGATTAAATTTAACGGGGTAAGATATTTTTTTGTTCAAACACCTTGAAGCAAGTGGTCTGTGTGAAGCTCATCTTTCAGTTTTGCATCCGATGCTTCTTTCCATAGAATGCTGCTAGAGGACGCCCCTATATCATCCAAGCAGGAATCTTTTCCAGCTGAAAGAAATAATTCCATTTAACTTTCAGGTATTTTAAATCCAAGTATTATCAATTTTCATCAAATTGGGGGAACCAATTTTTCAAAAAAAAAAAAAAATATTATCATACTCATTTATTTGTTTTGTATGTATTTATTTGTTTTATGCAAAAAAACATTTTATTGTTGTTGAATTGTAGATTATCAACTGGTAGCCATGTAAATGTTTTCATTAACCTAAACTATAATGCTGAAGTGAGAGCTTTCTTTACCCCTCTCCCCTCTTTTTTCAGGTATAGCTTATATTTTTGTCTGAAAACAAGATGGATGTAAAACCAGTGTGGTTTCATGAGTCAACTTTGAACTTTTTGCGCATGCTAAGTAAAATAGTTTCTCACTAAAAATGTCGAAATCAAGTGCAAAGAAATTGCCTTTAAAAGCCATCAGAAACTTTGGAATAGTTTCCACTTGACACTTACCCAGTTTTTGTCAAAATATGATGCAGTAGCTCAGCTCCATTCTGTCCGTTATTTATTAGCAATGACACTTGTTTCTCAAATTATAGTAATAATGGACAAAGGGAATAAAAAAAAAACATATTTTCCTACGATTTGTATATGTCAACTAATTATTTTGGACGAATCTACGAATTATAATCGTCTCCAGAAATTTTAAAACACTAATTAATTAAAGTTAATTACCACATTAATGACAAAACATTCGTATTTTCTCCGTTAAAAAGCAATATGTTTTGCACAGTTTGCGACTATCAATATTCAGATGATCAATGCAATATACTAACAGCTACTTTCTACATCATTTAAGTTTCACCTACCGAATATAAACTACTTTGTGATAAGAAACTGAAAGTATTAAAGTAACTGAAGTACAAAACACTCACCTTGCAGGAAAATTTCAGGCATTTCGCCTATAAAAAAGGTATATATATATATTTGCATTATTTGCACTTAAATCTTCAACAGATAAAACACATTTATAATTTATATATATAAGTCTAAATTAAACGGCCATGAGCAAATGAAAATGCTTTCGATCTTATAAACAAGACATTTTTTTTTGTCGTTTATTAAAAGTACGAAACACATTCTCATTAGGTAATTTGTACGACGTGGTTCCATTATTCTTTCATCCGATATAAATACAATAAAGTATGTTTAAATACCAGTATGCTCTCTGTTTTTTTTTTTTTTTTTTTTTGCTCTTTTCCGGAGCAAAAAATAATTAACAATTTACATCCGAAGGATTAAGGCAAGACAAAAAACTATTAAACAGATTACAGTATAGCTTTAAAGATTTCGTATCACTGATTATAAGAAAAGTCTCATGACGAAAATAATATGTATTAATAGGAGCTTTAATATAAAAAAAACTGTACTATAGTCTTATTTGGGATTCCTACTACAAGACCAAAATTGAAATACTGAGCAAATTCAATCCAAATTAATTTTATTTTGCGTTACAGAACCCATAACCATGATTTTTTGACGTATTCATACTCTAATTTACGCAATATTTATCATGTTCCTCGCCTTAAGTCACGCCGTGAACTTTTGTGTTTTCTTTTTTTTATAAAGCACTTAAAAATCTAATTGAGTGCTCAGATATTATTAATTCCTTCTATTTTGTTGTACCAAATAGAAATCTTAGGAGTAATCTGTGTGTTAAAAATATTTTTACAAAGTTTAATTATGTTAATAATTTTTGCCTTTTAAAATTTTACGAACTTTTTAACTCTCATTGCCGCGTTTAGAATATTTTTAATATGTCTTTTAATAATTTTAAGTCTATTTGTTTTAATATTTTAAATGTGTAATTTGTTTTAATTCGTTTGTTATCTCTTAAAATTTTACAAAATTTTAACTCCTTGTTGCGTTTTAGATATTTTTAACATGCCTTTTAATTATTTTAAGTCTATATGTTTCACTATTTTGAATGTATAAATTGTTTTAATTGTTCTTGTTATATTTTTCCACTATACTTGGATTTGTCTGTAGTGTGCAATACTTTTAAAATAAAATAAATAAATAAAATAAAATAAAATAAAAAAAATCTTGCAGTAACAATCACCATTTTTTAACTTTTTATTTTTTAACTTTATATATATATTTTTCATTTATTTATTTTTTACGAAGAGAATGGAAAACTTCCTGAATTAGTTAGAGACTTTAAACAATTCCATACATTACTAAGAGTTAATACTAGGCCGATAAAGGATTCTTTCAGTAAAACCAGCTCTGTCATGCAACCTAACAGTTGAAGAAAAGATGCAGGTTTGCTTAAAAGTACAGTTAAGGTTTAGTTTGCCTTAACTATGCTTTTAAGCAAACATGAAAAGAGATTTTGGCTATAAAACGTTTCTCAAGTGTCAGAAAAAACAAAAAAGTAAAAGTTTAATACTTGTATTGCACCACAGTTATTTTTAAGTGATTGGATGTGTAATTTCGTTTCAAGTTAATGGTGATATATTTTGAAACAAAAAATTTAAGTCTATAATAGCAGCTTTATTACTATTATTTCACAAAAAAATCTTGACACTGTTACGGTTTGCATGTCGCTCAAAGATACATAAATATTATTGAGTTTGTTAAAAATAAGCAAAAGCGTCGTCTAACATATTGATTTTACGAGCAAAAGTAAGTTTGGCACTTCAAAAAATTCCAAAACAAATTTCTAATTTTATTATATGTGCCTCTTCAACTAAGCTTCTTCAAACTGTGCGATATGTTATGTGTAGCAGTGCACAGCAATATCATCAATTAGTAATTAGTATAATGACAAAAGAAGTGATTTCAATATTCCCCCCCCCCAAAAAAAAAAGCTTCTACAATGGATGTCTTACCAGGATAGTGATATACATGAAATTCAGACCTAGGAGGCCTAGGCGTCCGTTTTACAGTGGCGTATAAAGGCTCCTCCAATGCCTGTAAAAACAAAATGTTTAAAAAATGTGCTTACTTTAAATAAATACACGATAGTTATGAGCAAAACGACTATACTCTGGTTAGCGACTTTATAACATACACTTATATTCTCTAAGTTAGTAATATATTGCTTGTAAAATTGTTATAAGAAAATATATTTCTACTACTGTCACTATACCAGATAAGAAGAAAGATTTATTTCTGCAAGGATTATAGCAGTAGAAAGATTTATCTTTTAAACAGGAGAAATGATTGATCATTAGAACGAGCGCGTAGACTGCAAAAAAAAAAAAAAAAAAAAACAGTAATAAACAGCAGCAAAATACTTATTTAAGAGCAGTTCAATAATAATACTGCTGTGTAAATATTAAACAGTTTTTAAACCAGTAGACCAGTTCTGACAGTCTCATTTTACGCTCCTCATATTAAAATTGCCGTAATTTTTATTATTTTAGTACGGTTTTCATGTTTACTTTCTTTTTAACCAATATACAGAAGAAAGTTTTGAATTTGCGAAAAGTTTCAATGTGTTTCACAAGCAGATTTGTTTTAAAGGGAAAGTTAACTCATTTTACCCAAATTTATCATGTTTTGATTCTTAATGAAAATTGGTGCTCATATGTTTACTATAATCTTAAATGTTAAAAAAATAGTTATTGACCTTTAGACTTACATTGTAAAGAATCAAAAAATAGCTTAAAATAAAAAAGGTAAAATTAAAGTAAATGAATTTTTATCATAAGTTGTAACTTTCAAAGTTTTATTCTAATTTCAATGTTAATGTATGTATTTATGTCGATTCTGACGTAACACGATTTTTGATCCAGATGTACTTCATATTTCACAGAGCTAAATTTTCAAATATTTGCATGAATAATGTATACTTTCAGTAAAATCTTACAGCAACTCTATGCACAATGTATTAATTTGAGCTTTCTAAATTTTCAGTTCAATAAGTTCTTCGCCCCCACCTGTCTAGCAGCAGCCTCCTTCTGCTCCTCTGCAGTGATACGCGTTGTTGCGTAAGGGGTGGGGTAATAATCTCCCCTGGTCACTGGACTGGAAAGGGCTTTCTTCAAGGAACTCTTCTCCATTTCGGTCATTTGGACTCCTTCATGGACTTGGCATTTTCTGTTACTGTATGTGTCACTACCACTTCCTAAAATAAAGCATAAATATGAATTTGAAAGAAGTATTTTTTCTCACTATCAACATGCAAGACATTCAACAATATTTTAATAAAACGGCACATTAAAACACAAAACTTCACAAAATACTTTTAAACAGTGAATTACATAAAATTTACAACAACAAGACTATCGAATGTTCAAGCAGCTCTTCTGAGACATGGTGAAATTGCTTGAAATGAAAATTTTGACTAAGCTATTCAAAGAAAAAAAATGTTGGAAACACTTCAAAATAACAAGAAGCTCCGTCCAGAATTAAATGAGTCTATTTTGACGTATACTAGCATCAACATTCTATAGCATCTAATTAATATTCTCTTAATTAAAAAAAGGTTTTCAAATGTATGTCCTTGCTGCCAACTTTCGAACAAAAAAAAAAGTTTGTTCTAATCGGACTGCTCACTCAAAAGTTATAAAACGGACAGATTTTTTGAACAATTCAAAATTGAACGAAAAATTCTTTAAATTAAAAAGTGAAACAAGAAAATGAGGTGTCCTTGAGAGATCGCTGGAAGAAAAAAAGTTTGTTCGAATCGAACTGTCCTTCAAAAGTCATAAGAGAAGGGACAGGCAGAACGACAGACAAACAGCCAGACAGACCGACAGACACACGTTTCCCCATTTCCAAATCCTACTTTCCAATTTTTTATTTTTCGGTATACAGTGAACTCTCATTTGTACGCCGGCCCAAGGGACAAACAAAAAAAGGCTCATAAGTGAGAGAGACGTATAAGTGAACAAGCCTATTTAAAGGACTAAAACGCAACACAGTTTCTAATGAGAGAATCAATAAGAATGTTTCTATAGAAAAGGGACGTATTACTACGGTTTGACGATTACTGTAAGGTAACTACAATGATAAAGAGGAAACAAAAATTGTAGCATACCTAATTACAAACTGTTCCCTTTAAAACGACGCATAATAGATAATTGCCCCTCTCTGAACTCTATTTCATGCGGAAAAAATGCCTTCCTTGCGCAATAAAGGCGAAAATTAAAGAGGAAAGTGAGAAAAAAATGCTTATTTTTTAAAGAAAATAAATTAAATTTTTACCTTTTTGCTGAAAATTCGGCGCATAAGTGAAATATTTATCTTTAGAGCGACTCATAAACGAATGATACTATCATTATTTTGCTATGGAATGTGCTGGGACCATTCAAAATCGACGCAGAAGTGAAAAAGGTGCATACATGAGGCGGCATATAAGTGAGAGTTCACTGTATATTTAATTTTTGTACTCATTTTTGACTCTTGTTTTTTTTTTGGACTCTGCACCTTTACGATGCATTAAGCCCCTTTTCATAGTTTTTTTGTCCTTCTTTTACTTTTGCAGAAAGTAAACAAAAAATCAGACTTGCTAATAAAAAAAAGGCCATATCCTAAATATAGACATGAACTAAAGCATTGTTTCTATTAATCAAGGTGCTCAAAACAGTGGTGTTCTTTAAGACTAATTGCCTTGTTTTCCAAAGATGTCAGTATCCATTTAACTATCAGACTATATACTAAGTTAACCTCTTCCCGGGTTTCCCGAGCTGGACTTGGGCAAGCGAAGTGTACCATTCTGGCTCATCCCGAGTGTAGCTCGGGCACTGTGAAAATTAACACTGCACAACCAGTCCTTCCCGAATTATTTCACATGTCCCTTTTATGGTTTCGGATGCTTTTATTTGCACTGTACAGTGTTTTGAGCTGTAGATTTAAGATAAGAGTAGGCGCCAACTCCAAAGTATAATGATTTCTGCCATACAGAAAGCCAACTTTACAGGCAAATACTTTTTTATTTAAATAGATATTTTTACATTTATTTTTAGGAAATGTTGCATGCGAATGATGCTATTATGTTTAAAAAGATATGTATGTATGAAAAGAAGCATAAAAAAATTGACATTTTTTGATCCGTAATCCCGAAATAAAATGAGCCTGGAAGGGGTTAAACTACATACAATAAAGTTAATAAAGTTCACATAACTCTGAGCAAATGACAATTCCTGAATTTCAAGATCAAGGCCTTCCGTGACCAATGAGACATTTGCGTGAAGGAAGAGTACTGTGATACCTACCGGCGTTGTTTGTGTCCTGCACGTTTCGTTTGTGAACAATGACACAGACGAGTATTATCAGAGCAATCACGACAGCAAGTGAAACCGCAGCAGGAACTAATATGTTGATGTCCAAGTAGAGGGGGAAATCTTGGTGTCCGTCTTCAAACATTGGATAATGAGTTGTGTAATCTGGAATTACAGAAGGAAATTATGATTACAACAAATTAATTACAATGAAATCATCTTAGGATAATGACTAATTGAAAGACATTATAATAATTTAGATTCCAGCAACATGGAAAATGAGATATTGCTGATCGTTGCAACAATGATAATATGAAAAAAGGTTAGCCACATATAGGTTTTGATTCCGAACGCACACAAAGAGAGAGAGAGAAGAAAGAAAAAAAAGAAAGAATGAAAACAAAAAAAAAAAATCAACAGACGCACCGTTGACAAATGAGGATTACAATTATTTATCAGAACATCAATCATTTAAAAAAAGAATTCATTTTGAAAAAACAAATAAGTTTTAGGTGAAAAATAGCTTTTAACTTCCATTTTGAAGAATTATTACGCATTTATATGCAGGTTTACCAAATATGATTTGACAACCACTTTGTTTCCTTGTTTTTATTATTTCTACTTTCTATATTGCCTTCATTATTTTTTATTCGATATATGCAGTGATTCCGATTTATTTAATGAAGTAGATCTTTATGATTTTAATTTTAACAGGAAAATGTAGATGCTCATGCTTTTAATTTAATAAGAAAAAATAGGCATTAATGGATTTTAAATATTCGTTCGTTTGCTGTATCAAAGCACACATTCTTTCCTTATCGCACTTTATTATTTTGTACAAAATATAATTGAATTTTCATACATTAAAGAAAAGCCTTTTTTTTTCTTTTACCTTAAAAGAAAACCTGAACATCATTTTAACACACTTTCAGAAAAAAAAACGTCAAAACACATTTGAAATATTTAACACCCTTATATATATTTAAACTAGTATTAAAAAAATAATATTTCTTTACCCTGTGGCTTCAAAACGGGGATAAAAGACGAGGTCTATAAATGTAACAACGTATTAAATATATTAAACATTTTATTCTCAGTTCTCTAATGACATGTGATACTATAGTTTATGTAATACAAATTACTCAAGTCAACATTTTTTTTTTTTTTGGTGCCAAAGTATAAGAAATGGTTTTAGCTCTAATTGGACCACTGAATCGAAATAGGAAGTTAATTTTCCATAGTGACTCTACTGTTTTTAGTACAGGGCTCCTGTTACGCTCAAAATGTGCAGATTTAACTCCATTTTGTACACTTGTAAATCAAGTATAAGTATTTGAAACAATGTTCGCTCCCGGCAGTGTTGTCTTATGGTTCATCAGCAGTTCAGTTATTAAAATTGAATCTTACTACAAGAGGTAAACATCTAGTACGTTTAGTGACAGCACTTCAACGCAGTGAGGTCAATATTTAAGTTCCTACCTTGCATATGTTCGCTTCGAGCTATGTGGCGAGTTGGATCTCTGTGTATAATCTTCACAGGACTAAATTAAAATACTAGGGGAACCCAGGACAAACCACTTGAGGGCCCTACTGTAGTCAAAGCATATAAACAACTCTCACATAGAACCAGGAGTAGCGATTTTAAGGGTGTTAAGGGGCTTAACAACGCGTCCAAAGTACTTTTTGAGGTATGGAGTAATCTAATCTCCACCTTATGTGCACGTAAGAAAAAGTAAATAAATAAAGGAGAAAATCTTAAAGTTCTTTCCATTTCTTGAAAGAGTAACTTAGATTAATTTTAAACGTTTTGGAGCTCTTAAAAATCGGGAGTCCAAAACCACAGCTTAGTTGACCTGTTTGGTAATCAGACTCTAAATATTTTTAAAAAATAATAGTGAGAAAAATTCCATATTTTGTAATTTGCTTGATCTATAAATTGATTCTAGAGTCGTGTCGTATATATTTCACTAAGACGTTACATGTTAGAATTTGACCTCGTAGGTAAAAACAAATGTCATATTTGAACTCTCCTTCAATCAGCCAAATTCATACAAAATCAGTTCCAAATATCCCAGCACCAAAATGACTGTTGCCTTGTGTTTTCAAGCATCGTCCAATGCAAAATATGTTTACAATATTCATACCATTTAGAAAAAAAAAACTAATGTAACAATAGTAACCTGACAGCAAGGGACTGGTCACAAATGTGTACTCAGCATCAGTAGATCCAGCTTCATTATGGGCGGTCACCTGCAGCCTGTACCAAGTGCCAGGAACCAGATCGTCAAGAACGATTTGACGGCGCAGTCGCTCTTGAGGTCTAACGCTGTCACTAGACCCTCCCTCTGTAACGAGATTCCACACTTGCTGCCTTTGTTGCCTGTAACGGACAGCAAAGGATGTGAGAGGACAGCCTCCATCGTGCCAAGCATCCAGGTGAATTGTTGCAGCAGATTGGTTTGTTGTAAGCATGGACTGTTTGTCTGGAGCAACAGGAGCTGAAAAAGATTAATCCGTTTTTTGACACAAACATGCTGGTCATTAAACAGGAGGTATTAGTCATAAATTAAGTAACAGTTAGAAATATTAGGTTATTTATAGTAACCCCATCCCTCCTTATATCGCGCTTTTCTGGAGACAACAAAAAAGCTCGATGTATCCAAAAACATGATGTAAAAGAGGTCATAAAAATTTTTCGCTTTTCGAATGACGCACAAGTTAATGACATGTGCTCTTATAAAATAGTTATAGTTTATCATCATATTACGCAGATTTCTTAGTAAAAATAAAGAAAAAATAGTTCACCAGTTGTTCTTTAAAAAAAATAATAATAACTTTGCATACATGCAAATAATTCACAAATATGCAATTCATACCAATTTTATGTTAAAAACGGGAATTGTTTCTCCACAAAAGTCAAAAAAAAAAAAAAATGCAAGCAATTTACTTTAACCCGTTACAGTACTTATAAGCCGTTTTGTTTGTTAACCAACCATTTAACCATACCTCTTCCATTTGTCTGTGTCCTGATTATATCACTTGGAATGCCACGGCCAATAGAATTGAACGCTGTGACGTAGAATTGGTAACCAGATCCGCATCTCAGATCATGAACTGCATGCTCAGTCTCTGAAGAAGGAAATTCCGTTTCTTGCCAATCACCTAATTCCCACTTGTAGTGAAGGATATAACCTGCGAAAGCAAAAACAATACTTAAAAGAGTTGATTGTATTATACCTATTTATTGACGAACTAAGAGGAACCAGTTCTGAGTTAGTAACTTACTATTAAAAGAACAATATAAAAGTAATTATAACGCTTAAGTAGTCGTTATAATAGAGTATTATTTCAATGTGTTGAAAAACAGAAATTAAATCAGAAAATGACAATTAATTTAGCAGCGAGGTAGTCTGACCAAAGATAGCTATAAGGTCTTTGGTCTGACTACAGCAAGAACACTACCCAGTAAATGAAGAGTTTGCTTCTTTGTTAAAAATATCGTTTTTAATGTTTTTGTTTCTAGAAAAACACCAACAGTAACGTTTCGTCAACAGTAACGAAATTGAGAAAAAAAAACGAAGAAGAAGTTAAGGAGAGAAATAATTTTGAAAAAACATAAAGGAACCCAGGTATCACAGATAACCTTTAAACGTTTTATAAACGTTTTTAAGCGGCTGTTACAACGTTAATAACCATTTTACAACCTTTAAAAAACGAAGTGTGCTACTTGGTTAAAAACAACTCAAAAGCACTAAAAACCGACGAAGAATAATTTGTCAATATGTAGAGATGGAATGAAAGTTAACTATCACGGGTCGTTTAGAAATAAAAAATACTACGCTAACAGGAAAGAAATTGGAATGAGAAAGAAAAAAAGATCTTAGGAGGGAAATAATTTTGAAAAAACACACGAAAAAAAAAAAGCTCAAAAGTACTAGAAACCGACGAAGAATAATAGGCTATATGTAGAGCTGGAATAAAAGTTAACTTAATCGCATTCAGAGAGAAATAAAATAAACTAGTAGTTTTTGAAAATTGAATTCTCTAAGATTGGGAATATTTTGTCTTTTGACAGAAATATTAATAAATGGAATGTGAGAATATTTTGAAATTTAATATTCGATTTCCGACGGCTTTACGACTAAAAGTCTTTTCCACTTTCAGGGAAATATATTAACTATAGAACACAATAGCATAGCCTTCTTTTTAAGGTTAAGTATTTCTAACATTTAATCTAATACCAGAAGCATGTTAATTATTTAGGCATTATTTTAATATACCGTAAATCAGGGTTACTTGGAGCCACAAGAGGGCTACTTGAGTCCACAGTAAAATGATAAAATCTGGGTTTGGTACTAGCGTAAGAGACTGCAGAGGGCTTCTACCTAATGGAGAAACGAGGAACTACGTGCAAGTCTTCAACTAGTAGGTACCAGGCAATTGCACCCACAGCTCGATCATATAGCATCCTAAGACTGCAGTTTCGCCCTTATTATGGGCTCCTCAGTTAGGAATAGCCAATTATCGAGCCGGAGGCAAAAATCCTCTTATTGTAGCTAAGATAGCCAACAAACTGGTAGATAAAATGAATTTATCTTATCTCATTAAAGATAATAATGAGCTATGTGCTTAACTCATTGCACATAGTAGGTACCAAACCTAGATTTTATCATTTTATTGTAGTGGGCTCAAGTAACCCCCTAGGGTCCAAGTAACCACTTTTAAGATTTACGGTACATAATGTACATTAAATTTGAATTGTAGAGATAACTGACAATTGATTTAAAGTATCTGAAAGTTTTTACGTAACATGTATCTTCAACCTGTGGCTCTTTTTCTTCAACTTCCTAGTTAATAACTACAACTATTTTATTTGTAACTAAAATGAAAATTAGAGGATTTTTTTTCATTTATTTCATCAACAATAGTGTTTTGAATTAAAAACCGTTTTTTCACACTTTCAAAGAGTAAATACAAATTATGCATTATCCTCCACGAGCTGTCTAGATTTACAAATTCGTCGTATCAAAAGCGTTTTCTTAGTTTGAATTGAAAAAAATATGCATATAGATGTTCAAAACAACAATATAAACCCATCAATTATCATTTCTTCCTTTCTGAGCGAAAATGAAGCCTTTGTAGCAACATATTATGTTATGGCAGTACAATGAAAGTTCATTTCACTTCTGCTTTAGCTAATTTATTTCTTTAAAAAGATAAAACTCTACTGCCGGAAGAATTGCCTTAAATTGTGTTAATACACACTTTTTTTTTCTTTTCCTCATTAATTGCATTAACTTTCGTCTGGGATCTCTGTTTTTTTTTTTTTTTTTTTTTTTTTTTGTATCCTCAAAAATACTAGCTTAATGAAATCTGCAAGCTGTTTCACAGACAGTAAAATCAAATTCATTTACTTTTCTCTTTATGCTATGAGATAAAATACTTTAAATTATTTTTTTTTCATACTAAGAATTAGAAAATATTATTTAATACTTATGTGAAATAAAAAGAGTTTTACACTGAAATAATAACTCTAAAACTACTTTTGAGTGCAAATGATACAAGAGAGAAAGAGAGATAGTAGTGTTTCCCATTTTTGCTTCTTTTTTTTAAGTACCTTTTGTAGAAATTGTTTAACCCTTCACTGCATGGTGTTCCAGATCTGGCACAAACCAAAAAAAAAACCCCTCATATATTCCTCTGATATTTAAATACAGTTAAACTGAGCTTTGTGCCCCTTCTGGAACATTGCTATAACAGTTTAATGTGATTTTTATGCACTAGTTAGTTGCACTAGTCTAGGTATTACAGTTTTTGCTTTTGAAAAATAGAGTGTCTGCATTACAGTAAAAAGTGTGCTTAGTCATTATTTCCTCTGTTCTAAAAATGTTTAAATATATATGCTGTACTTAGTGGCAAAAATGTGTTGGTTCCACTTATGGCACAAAACACATTGTAGATTATTACTCTTATCAGTATAAGCATATACTATGTGCTTTGTGCCATATGTGAAACAAACAGTTTGTGGTGGGTACATGACTTC